>JAVYIG010010923.1:0-64928 GCA_035222895.1 Strongylocentrotus droebachiensis | reverse complement strand
AAAAATACAAAAAATAAAATGCATATACCTATTACCGTTTTGAAAACAGAAGCCAACAAAATAAGTCATTTTTGCCATTTTTGCGAATCTGCAGATATGAACATGAAACATCAGTGAAACCTATGTATATCAGACAGGTATGGAAATATATTTCATTTGAAATATTAAAAAATCATGAAAATTCATCAAATATGCAAATTAGGTCATTTCAGCTAATTATATATTCGCGCACTCATTATGCAAATTAGGAAAGTCAAACCGTTCATTTTTGGGGCATTTTTTAATTCATATATTCATAGATCATATTTACACCAAATATTAACCTTAAATTCCAAATATTTTTGCAATGCCAATAAAATATGGCGATGGAAATTACTTGGATCACAGTCACAGCTATTTCCTCATGTGTGTTCACAAATTATTCAGAAAAACTGATCAAATGATAAGAATTTGCAGATTTTCAGCTAAATCACAGTATATTTGTATTTTTAGACGATGTCAGATTTGAGGATTTATAACGATTTTCTTGGTGATCCCAGTACAGTTGTGGCTACCTTGAGTGTAAACAACAATCTGATTCAATGAGTGAAACACATGAGGATATTGCATATTTTGTAGGGGAGTTTTATACATTGAGGTGCATTTTTCACCACGCACGAGATAACAATGCGAGTCAATGGGCGATCAGCGGGCCATGTCACACATGGCTGAAAAGACAATATTCTAATTAAATAATTGAACATATTCCCCACATGCCTATAACAATGAAACTACACAGAATTGTAGTTAAAGGTATGCTTGAAATATATGTGAAATAATTTTTTAAAATATTGTTTAGTTTTTGTTAATAAATTTACAAAAATTGCTATTTCTACCAACTCACTGCTGTTGTGTGTGTTGTGTGTGTGCATGGGGCAGACTGTGTGCACAGGCACTGTGATCACTTGTATAAGGTGGGATAATTTAATTTTAGGGCAAGTCAAATGTACTTGGTCTTTTGGCACCTAAAATGTTACCAAGTATTGTGGAGATGTGAACTTAAAACTACCATCAAACGTCTCTCTTTACTCCTTATGTCGGTTTAATCTAAACTCCAATCATGCTAGCAGGGCTCTGTATAAATTGATCAGATAAATTATACTAATCTAAATTATCGTTAGTAAAATTTGGGACGAATTATATTGGAATTTCCTTGTAACCTTTAATTTGTCATTGTCTTCGTCGTTTGTTGGCACCCGTGCCGATCGCCACGAAATAGGCCCTCTCATTGCCGTGGAATTAATTCATGTATCTCACTTCAGGATGAAATAACACGAATATAGGATTTTTTTCTTTTTCATTTGTATTGTATTTAACTGCCTGTAATTCCCCCATTCTTGCTTAATCTTTGTCTTTATTTTGTCATCTTCGCAGAGGGATATAGGGCACTTACTCCGCTGTCAGTATTACGTACTCACCAAACACCTCAGCCCATGACTAAAAACTTAACCAATTAAACCATAACTCTACCCCTAACACAAACCCAATCCAAATCCTTAAACTTCTACGTTTGACGTAATTAAGCTTGGAGCATTAGTCGCCAGTGCTACTTCGGCTAACCTCCCTATCGTATCATGATTTTATCTCAAGTGATATTGATTTTCATCATCCGTGTATCTTACAGTGATAATAGTGGCAAGGTGAATATGCTCTATACATTATTATCCAATTATCATCCCCAGCCAAACCTCTTCTATCAACATCCGTTCCTACACAAGGGCAAGAGACCACCTCCTCCTCAGCCACGCCCATCTCCCTGACCAGCAGCGTAGCTCCAATGTTACCAACAACTACGGCTAAATTCACTGACGACACCACAATCAACGCAGCCACCACCACCAGTACCATCACCACGATCACCGATACTGCCACCTCAGCAGCCATTCATACGAACACTGACAGCGATAATGCCCTCACTACCACAACCACGATGACTACCACCGATACTACCACATCGGGTGCCACCAATACCAACACAGTCAACGCTAATGCCATCACTACCACCATCACGACTACCACCGATACCACCACATCGGGTGCCACCAATACCGACCACAGTCAACAGCGTTAACGCCACCAACCATCCCCACGACCACCTCCACCACCACCATTGCCACTGATTCTACCACACCAGATACCACAAGTACCGACAGCGTTAACGCCACCACCACCACCACCACCACCACCACTACCACGACTATCACCGATACTACTACATCGGGTGCCACCAATACCAACACAGTCAACGCTAATGCCATTACTACCAGCACCACTACCGCAGATACTACCACATCGGGTGCCACCAATACCAACACAGTCAACGCTAACGCCATCACTACCACCAGCACGACTACCACCGATACCATCAGGTCGGATGCCACAAATACCGACAAAGTCAACAATGTTAACGCCACCACCATCCAACCAACACCACCAACATTACCACTGATTCTACTACATTAGATACCTCAAATACCGAAAGCGTTAACGCCATCAATACCACCACCGCGACTATCACCGAAACTACCACATCGGGTGCCAACAATATCAACACAGTCAACACAAATGCCATTACTACAACCACCACCACGACTACAGATAGTACCACATCGGGTGTCACCAATACCAACACAGTCAACGCCAACGCCATCACTACCACCACATATACCAATCGCGGTACCTCTCCTTGTGGCATCGGCCCTGGATGTTCACTCAATTTCAAAATGTTTACCCACGACTGTTCTGAAATCTACGGACAAAATGGGGTTTATTTTCCGGCCATTCGTGTTTATTTCGAAGATCGTGACAACATAGAATTAGGGAATGTTTGTGACAAGATACGCAGTATCCAAAAAACAGGGGCGTTGTGTTATAAACTAAATCGGCGCTTTCACAAGATCGGTGTGCTTTGGGGAAGTAGGTTGTCGAGTCTCAATTGAGACTCCTTCAAACGATGAAATAGGTTTTTATTGATAAACATGCTCGTTGAGGCACATTTTCCTTGTTTTCACTCATGTGGATGCAGCGGGGATGGGGATGGGGGGGGGGGGGGGGGCGGGGGGGGGGGATTGGCGGTTTCATTGCGTAAAAAATTTCCTCGTTTCCTAAACAGCGCAGGTCATTTAAAAATTCTATAACAGTCATGCTTTTTTTACAGCATGACATCCCCAGGCTTTCAATATCGCGTGTCGGCAACCTTTCCAATCTTTAGCAGAGGATTTCAAGGTGAACCACCTTCACAAATACTGTCTCATAGACCACACCCTAGAGCAGGGGCGTAGACAACGGGGGGATGAGGGGGATGCATTCCCCCACCTCACAAGGTGGGGGGGGATGGCATGTACAATCATCCCCCCAGGTTTTGGGGAATGATATTTGCTTACTTAATAAGTCATAATGATGATAATAATAGTAATAATAATAATGATAACAATTATAATATTAATAATAATAATAATTATGATGATGATAATAATAATCCTCATCATTATTGTAATTGTGTTTATTGTTATTAGCCGCATTCACACGGTGAAAGCCAATTCAGACGGTAAAAAAAAGAAAATCTTACAAGTATTTTGTGGTTATCTTGTGGTTTGGAAACCACAAGATAACCACAAGATTAAACAGGCGCGGATCTACGGGGGGGGGGGGGGGGTTTAGGGGGTTTAACCCCCCCCTTGGGCGGCCCAAAAAACAAACAAAACAAAAAAAGGAAAAAAAAAGAGAAAAAAAAAGAAAAAAAGAAAGAAAAAAGAACGCACGCTGGAGAGAAACCCTTTCAAGTGCAAATATTGTGAGAAGATATTCAAGTCATCTGGTAACTTAACCAAACACATGATAACTCTGGATATAACTGTGTATTTAACTGTTACTTGATTTAAAAAGACGTTATCATGCACTGCTTTCACTATGAACATGACGTACAAAGAAAAAGGGCAAAATATACAGTTCCTCATTCAACCCTCAACAATTGATGTGGTAGACAAAGGAACATCCCTTCACTGCTATGATGTCAAAATATGTAGAACAGGTGTCACATGCATATTCACCTTTTCTACATATTTTTACATAATAGCAGTGAAGGGATGTTCCTTTATCTACCACAGCAATTGTTGAGGGTAGAATGAGGAACTGTATATTTTGTCCTCTTTCTTTGTCCGTCATGTTCATAGTGTTTTTATGGTCTCCATTGTGTTAATAGATGCCAGGAAAACATCACTTACGGGGTTCAAATAAACACCCCCAAAAAAATCGGATCGCCGCTTCGCGGCTCGTGGACGATGCTCCGCATCGTCATTATTTTGGTCAACCCCCCCCCCCCTTAGCAAAAAGCTAGATCCGCCCCTGAGTCATCCCCCCAGGTGTACGAACCTGTCTACGCCACTGCCCTAGAGCAACATGAGAGGAACTGTTTGACCCAAGGCAAGGGCCTCTGTTCTCCTTTAAATAACTCTCTATCTTTTAACATCTTTAACAGCATTTCAAATGAGTACCTATTGAGAATACCAATGTATCGAATTGACATGCGTGTATATTTATTTTCAGTTAGTTTCTTGTGAAATTACCAACAAAATTCTTCGTGTTTAACTTGTATCGTATATCATGCATATACGTGTAGTACATGTGTGTATGTCGAATTGCTCTGATTTATTTTCTAGTAATACTTTCGTTGTTGTTATTGTTGTTGTTTTTATACTTTGCAAAATATTTCTTGTCTGTATTTGATTTAAAAATAAATTGTAAATATAATGTGTGTCACATGACTTCTTGAATTACCGAGCTTTTAAAATAAGTAATGAATAAAAACATCTAAGTAGTCGGTTCTTCACTGTTCTCGGTTGCTTTAAAAAACCGACTCAAAGTTTACTTTTAAGTATTGTGGAAGGCATATTCATATCAATTTATGTTCATTAAACAAAAAAGATAATGCTCTTCTGAGTTTGATTAAAAAAAAGTGTTACCAACCAGATTTATAAGACTTCAGTGTATTTGATGACTGAATTAAACTGATAGCTCAGACAATACATCATAAAGATTTGTGATTCTATGTCATTTTAAGTCAACAATTCCATCATTGTAATTCAATAGTTCGTGGTAACGTATGTGACATACATTGGACCTGCCCATGTTTGATTTTTTTTTGGTGGGGGGGGGGGGGGGGGCTGGGGTGGGGCAGTGTACTTATATACACTCCCTTCTCAAACATTAATTTATATTATTTCATATAAAGAGCATGCTTTGGGATCAGTATAAACTGTGTAATCGAACACACACACACACACAATCACACACACGCACACACGCACACACATTAACGATAGTTTGGCGATCTCTCCGTAATAGACATTCATCACAACATGTACCCCACCAACACATCCACGACTCAACACAGCTAGCACTTCCTGCGAATCGAATCCATAATCTCTAAAGACATTAACAGACCCTACAGGATATGGAAAAAACATAAGTTAAAACCACGAACTTATATGTCTTTGATTAGTCTTTAATCACGTCGATCCCGTGGTCGATCCTCGAAACGCGCGGAATAGTTCTCTGATTGCACAGGAAGTCGACACACACGTACACGCAGCTTGCTGCACGCCGCCTTAACCCATTGCCGAACGTTAGTAGATTCTTTTCTTCCTCTTTTTTTTAAATTGATATCTTTCGTCAAATGTTATTAAAATGAATAATTCAGCTCATGTTAGAGAAAATGAAACCATCAGAAACACGATCGCACAGCGAAGCTCTGAATAATAGACGAGCCCGATCTTTTACATTGCGGCTCCTTTTATTTGATTGGTCAAAGTTAACGGGTTGTACTGCCGTATTTTAGTGAGGTTGTTGAATGCTTAACAACCTCTTGATCGTCTTGATCATATACATATTAATTATGTTCAACAGTGATTAAAGGCGCCTGTACGCGTGTGTCGACCTTTTGTGGAATCAGAGGACTATTTCCAGAGGCGGCGCTTCCGGGGGGGGGGGGCAGGGGGCGCAGTGCCCCTATTTTTTCAAGTACCCCAAAAAGTGCCCCATTAATTTTGTAAGAAGTGTCCCTTTTACACAGGGGAAATTCCCCTCTCTATTTGACAAGAGCCCCTATTACTTTGTAAAAGTGCCCCTTCCCCGTTTCAACTCAGATAAGTGCCCCCAATATTTTGACACATGCCCCTTTACCTCCGACAAGTTCCCATTTTCCTTGGCAATAAATGTCCATTTTTCAAGTGCCCTTTTTAATCTTTAGTAGGTGCCGCTTTTCAGGTACGAGAAGTGCCCCTTTTTACTTTTTATAAGTTGCCCTTATCCTTTGTAAGGAGTGCCCCTTCCCCTTTTGAAACTACCCTTTTTAACTCAGATAAGCGCACCTTTTATTTCAACATGTGCCTGTTTTTTAAATATTTTTTTTATAAGAGTCACTTCCTCCTTCGCATAATCGGTGCCACTTTTCTTGCAACAAATGCACATTTTCTTTTTTATATGTGCCCCTTTTTTATTCTCATAAGTGCCCCTTTTCATATCTGGTCAGTGCCCCTTTTCAGGTGCGACAAATGCCCCTTTTCACCTCTGATAATTTCCCTTTTAATAATAATACGTGCCCCTTTTCCTTTCTAACAAGGAACCTATCCCCTTTGCATGAATACCCCTTTTCATCTCTTATAAATGCTTCTATCACAATATGATAATTGCCCCTTTTCTGTGGACGAATGCACATTTCCCATTCTCATAAGTGCCCCTTTTTCATCCCCAGTTAGTGCCTCTTTTCTGGTATAAGAAGTGCCCCATTTTCACCTCTGATAACTACCCTTCGTACTTTGACACGTATTCCTTTTCTTTTCTAATAAATGTCTTATCCCTTTCGATAAGTGTGCCCATTCCCTCTCATCATTGAACGTGCCCCTAATTTAAAGCGACTTAAAGCAATTTCCCCCATAGCTCGCTCGCTACGCTCGTTCGTATTTATAGATTATATAATTATGTTATTTATCGAAGGTCTTTTCGGTCTTTCGCTATGAGAATGTGCCTATAACCCCATCAGGATTGGTTTTTTCCTCTTTATAAGGTGTAATTTTTCGCACTGCGACCTCACATATCTTAGAATTTTTCCTCGCTCGCAAATGAATATTCAGACCATCACGCCCAACTGCAAAGTATGATGCCTATTATTAATCTTACGTTACCGTTTGTATTTTTTCTGATGTTGTTCATTGTGAAGTTAACAGACTCTTTCCATTTTAATCATTTGTTGTACCACAAGTCTAATGACGATTGAAAGTTTCTATAACAAGTAATAAATACCATGGCCAATTGCAAAACAAATTGTCAATGTCCTTATTCTTTGTCCAAGGTAGATATCGCAATGTAGATAAACAAATTTTGAAATCATCACTGACAATGTAATCACAATGCAGGGTACTATATACTAATGTCAACAAATTGTATATTTTTGCTTTGAGATTTCCCTTTGTAGGTGACCTTTTTTTTCTCTCTCCAGAAAGTGCCCTTTTTTGTTGGTGCCCCCCCCACTTTAGAAGTTGCTTCGCCGACAGAGCAGCAACACTACAATACACACGCTTAAGGCCCTTTTACACTTTTACGGATCGCATCACGGATCATCCCGGATCGTCGCTCCGGGATCATCCGTGTTATCTCCGGCATTACCGTGTATACACCGGGGAGGCATCCGGCGTGATCCTTGGCGAACCGGCATATCCGGGTAAAAAATTAAGCTTGCTTAATTTTTCATCCCGGAGTTCACGGATGAAACAATCCGTCCTCTTCCCTGTAGGCACCGTGTACCTCCGTGTAGCCGCCGAATACATCCGGGACAGTCCGTGTAGACACCGGGAGGTCCGTATTAACACCGGTTTCATCCGGGTTTGAAATTCCGTATATCAAATGAGCGCCTACAAGCTCAAGTCACCCGTCAACATTCCGGAGATATCCCAATAGACAACGTACACCTCCGTATAAGGACCGTAAAAGTACCCAGTAGCCTCCGTGCTCTTCCTTGAAATCCGTGTTAGCTCCATATGCGTTTCCGGCGTGGTCCGCGTTGCTACCTTGTCTGTCCGTGGAGACACCGTACTTGCCCGTGTATACACCCAGTTCGGAACGTATCCACACCGGCATCGAGAAGAAATCGTGGTGTCGCACGCCGGAACACCCCGGATTAAGATCCGGGATGATCCGTGATGCGATCCGTGAAAGTGTAAAAGGGCCTTTACCGCACACAATCACAAGCCACGCCCACGATAAAGGAACCAATCAGTGCCCCGGAACCGCGGATAAGGGCTGGCACAGCGATCCTGTGTATACCAAAACATGCGTTAACATATATATATAGCACCAGCAGACAGCTTCCCATCAGAGCAAGCAACCCCCGGGGAAGTTGTAGGATATTCGAAAGAGTCATCGAGGAGATAGCATAGAGAGGCTATTACTCACAAGGGAGGCTATTGCTGAAATATTATTAACCGAATGTAAGCAGGACTTCTGGCGAGAGGGAAAAGAATATCCTTCAGAGGCAGAACTTTGGAAGACAGATTCTTTATTCGCACCTGGAGGTAAGACCTGGTCAATTGACTAATCATTCCACCCTTTCACCAAGGAGTTATTAAGTCACCTCACAGCTTTCACTAATATTAACATTTCTACGTAATACTGATATAACCCGATGGATTAAAGTTTACCTCTAAGTGTATCAATATATGGCGGAGTCTTTAAGAAATGAGGCATATGAAGAAATTGCTACGGTCATTTATAACAATAACACTACCCCAGAATCACTACCAACCACCATCACTTTCAGGGTCCATATTCATTGTCATAAGAATGAAGAGTGAGAGCCTCATGGATAAAAATAAAAGCCCCATGGGTGGAAATGTAATACATAAGTCTTTGTTAAGTGCCTCAATACAAATTATTTAATTCACCTGATATATCACCTGAATAATTCAATAGTCAGAATGCAAACTGCATCATTATATTAAGTGTTGCTAGGTAGGTCAAGCTATAATGTTTGTCCTATCTGGCAACAACTTATGTATGCAGCTCGGATTCTGTCTATTGAAATACTATTATTCTTATCAGGTGAATGAAATAGTTTGTATCGAGGCACTTCACAAAGTTGTATGCATAACATTTGGTTACATTACGAAAAAAGCCTATCGGAAAGGGAAAAGGGAAACGAAACAATAACTGAGAAATATAATGGGGAACGACTGATGATGATGATGATGATGATGATAATGATGATGGGGGTGTGCACATGTAGCTTTTCAGGAAAAAGTGGGCGCTCATAGAGGAAGAGACAAATAACAAGTAGTACTTTTGTAGTATTAGGCCTACTCCCTGAGAAACGCATAGACATACTTAGAAGGGGTCAATCGAAAGATCTCACAAATGAACCCAGTTATAAGGGCCAAATTTTTACGTCAACAAATCGGACAAATCGGTTAGGTAGAAAGGAGAAGAAAACTTCTAAAGATAGTGGATAAAGACGCAAAACAAGTGGCAAAACAGGAAACACTTGCAGCCACACGAACACAGAAACAAAATCATTAATAATAGTAAGTCCAGAAAACTGCAGTAAAAAGGAAGAATTTATGGAATTGCTTTAGAAAGACAAAGTCGTTGCCGTAAAAAAGATTTAAAGACAATTAACGGTGAAATGAAAATCTTCCAATCAGTATTATTCATATTTGAGAAAAAAAAAGGACTTGAAAGCGACTTTGAAAAATTCAGCGAAATAAAATAAAAGATTGTTTCAATGGAATGCTCAATCTATAAATGCTTTTGGCTTTTAATTTTTATTACAAAATATATATTTTTTTAACGCTTGTAAAGAAGACAAGCCGGTGTCATTCGGCTACAGAAAACACCATGATCTCATTTCCAGACTATATTTCGGTAACAAGAAACAGAACAAAGAGGCGAGAAGGTTGAGCATTCTGAATACCAAAGACAGTAGTACTTCTCAAGTTTTGAAAACACCAGAAAACCAAGAATACGCAATTGCTTCTTCTTACTTTTCTGTTTTTATAACCATTACAGGAAAATACTATAGCATCTACGTTAGATGAAATGTTTACATTGTAAACAAACTGTTGATGAAACACATCCCCCTATATTTGGGGGTATAGTGTTGACTGTTGACATCATGTATAGAAAAGCAAACGGTAGACTAGTGTCAGAATTTATGCATATACAGGGTCTCATCCTGCTTAATTAGGGTACCACCAACGAGAATACACACACTGCATGGACGGTTCACTTGTTTATATTTAATTTAATTGAATTTGTTTCCTTTATTTCACTCTCTTTAAAACAAAAATCTAAACTATATACATGTTTGTTCATTATCAACATAAGATAAAAGGAAGTGGGGAATCATGAAAGCCAAAACTGGCTTGATGAGAATGATCCCCAAATAAATGCATAGAATAAACAAGATACACACTTATTTTATATTCAATTCAAGGTTTATTAAAAAATATCTTCGCAGCCGTAAAAGACTGAATTGCGATACAATTCACAGATAAAAACATGCAAAATTACAAAAATATACATATCAATTACAATGAACATAGTTTGACATAAATTAAAAATCAAATGTAAATTTTTTAAACAGAAAACCAAAGAGTTCAAAAGTGAGTTTTAGAAAAATGGGTTGTTCAAATTACATCAGGAGTTTAGCGATTATTTAAATTTTAAAACCATAGTAGACATCTAAAGACAAGTTGAGAAATTGCAAAATATTATATTTCAAATTAAAAACTCAACTTTGGAATGATAAAAGATAACTTTGCTCATTATAAGGAAATCATCGATTTACAATATTCACATGGTAATAAGTTAAATGTATTGCACAAAGTTTTTAAGAAAGTACAAACAAATAAACAAATTAAATGTTTTTAGGAAAGTAAAATTTGAATATAGATATATCGAAAAAAATTCTCTTCTTAAAAAAAAAATGGCTACATAACTTAAACAATGCAATTTAAAGCAATTTCCATTATGATTCCGTGTTTAATAGCCGGACTATCTAAGGTATGGCACTTTTTTCGGTAACGTTCTGTTCTGCATCTGGTTTCTATCAATTTATCACCGTTTCGGAGTTGGCGACGAGATGACAGAGGATATATAAAGATAAGGTAAGGTAAAGAAAGTTACAGGAAGATAAGAAGAAAGAGTAGATAAGAAGAAGGAAGTTAACATTTTTATATCAAAAGATCTATAGCCAGTCTTGGCAGTTGGTCTGTCCTTAACAAAGTTTTGGAAGTGACCACTTCGTTATTAGTTTTGATCTTACCGATACTTCACGGAATCACCCAAGGAAAGAGATTATAAAACAACCGAGAAAGAAAATACAAATTTACAAGTAAGTACATCTCTCGAAAATATGAATTGGAAGTTGACAATCAAATAAAGCATTGTAACAATGGATGCAAGGATTCGGATCTCCAAAGTAAGTACCATATGCTAGTCAGTATAATTCTACCTGCTGTAGAAAATGATCCGAAAAACTAAGACACAATTTTAAACCGGTACCTTGGAGGATCAATGACCGTTCAAAAGCTTCCAACTACAGGAAAGCAGCCAACAAATCTTTTTTAGGTACAATACGCTACTTTATGAGGATGTACAAATTTACATTGAAAAAAGGGGAAGTGAAGAACAATTCGAAAAGCAAAGAGAGATTAATGGCAAGACTATTGTAGGAAGTTTACAAAAGCTGAGCAAATTCCGGTATTAAGAGAGGGAAAAGAAGCCTCAAAATTCTCCATCATAGCGACCCCCTTTAAAAATAATTACTAATACCAACATTATGTAAAATAATGGAACGACTTGTGAAACATTGAAAGGAAAAATATAATTAAACTTATACAATCGGGACTTATGCCAAAACCAATATACCGCCGACCACTTCATAAACCTAGAAACATATATAAATTTAGCAATGGCGAATAGAGAATATACTTTTGCGATATTTTCTTGGTATGGAGAAGGATTATGTGCGAAAACAAAGTAACGTATATGAATTAAATTCACATGTATGATTTTTTAAAATGGATTTTATGCTTTTATGTGTAATCGAGTGAATCGTGTAAGAATTGGTAACCACATAACATATAAGAAAACTTCTAAAAAAGACATACCTCAAGAGAGTGTAATTTGGCCCTTATATTTTAACTTCATGATTAATCATGTAGAAGAAAAAAAAAGAAAAAGTAGAAATATCATTATATGCCGACGACATGATGGGTTTCTCACAGAAACTTGAAATTCATTTTTTTTTAAAGTTGCAAACATGCCTGAGCTTGATCGAAAAGTGGTGTGATAGATCGAGAGGGTTGTTTTCGGAAAGAAATGAAATAGAAACATTGTACTTAAAATTTATTGTGAAAACATTCATTTACGGATGTAAAGCTTAAGTGAGTGTGCAAGTTATCTCAACAAGAAATTAGACTCTCTTTCTCTCTCTCTCTATATATATATATATTTATATACAACATCGATCAGGCTCTCAAATTAAACACTGGCGGAAATTGACTAAACACCCTACAAGATCTGCAAGTAGATTGTGGCGAAAGGCCTTTACATCTGAGAAGATAAAATATTTGTATAGATAAGTAGCATCTCTATTTCCGCGCTGTAAAATAACAATCCGAGGAAAAAGAACTTTACAACCATATTGACAATACGAAAGACATGTGTACTGTGGAACATGGGCCGTCAAAAGTCTCACAGGTTAACTTAAAGTTCGAGAGTGTACCACACTCAAGAAACGTTTAATAATAAAACCATATTGCCACTACAACAGGTACCACTATTTTAGCCTTAAAACTAAATATTCTATCAGTAAAAAAAAAAATCAACATAAATGAGAAGACTTAGTAATTTGATAGGATATAAGCAAGTTAGATAATTACTTGGTTAAAATTTTGATTATTTTTCCGAATATGTTATTTATAAGAACGACGTTAACAATTTGAAACAAAAAGCAAAATGAATGGTGGAACTCTTTTTATTGATTTGAAGTATGAATTGACTTCATATTTAAATTCTAAAACAAAAGCAAAGGTTAATGAAAGACAGGTCAAAGTTTTGACTCATATGCTAAGATAATGTTTTAATTTCATATGTATATATATGTTTTTTTAAACGCTGTAGATATGTGAAATAAAGTTCCCTGAAAGGGTTTTAAAAAGAAGTCAGTCATAAGTTGTCACAAGGAGAGCCAAGAACGTACGCTTATGAAATTATTCGTAAACAATTGATAATACTGTTTTGAAATTTATACAGATGCCTGCAAGCAATGCGGAGGCGAGTGTGTGTTGTGTAATTGACTTTTGCAGACGTGTATCAATCAGATATGATTATTATATATAGTGTATGTGTGTAATTGATTTGTTACAGACCTGTATCAATCAGATATGATTATTATATAGTGTGTGTGTGTAATTGATTTGTTACAGACGTGTATCAATCAGATATGATTATTATATAGTGTGTGTGTGTGTAATTGATTTGTTACAGACGTGTATCAATCAGATATGATTAATATATAGTGTGTGTGTGTAATTGATTTATTACAGACGTGTATCAATCAGATATGATTATTATATAGTGTGTGTGTGTGTAATTGATTTGTTACAGACGTGTATCAATCAGATATGATTATTATATAGTGTGTGTGTGTGTAATTGATTTGTTACCGACGTGCATCAATCAGATATGATTATTATATAGTGTGTGTGTGTGTAATTGATTTGTTACAGACGTGTATCAATCAGATATGATTATTATATAGTGTGTGTGTGTGTAATTGATTTGTTACAGACCTGTATCAATCAGATATGATTATTATATAGTGTGTGTGTGTGTAATTGATTTGTTACAGACGTGTATCAATCAGATATGATTATTATTATAGTGTGTGTGTGTGTAATTGACTTTTACAGACGTGTATCAATCAGATATGATTATTATACAGTGCGTCCCAGAAAAAACGAAACCGAGAAGTATCGATGTTTTATCATAACTTAATCACAACCATAATTAATGAATGTTACATATTTGGAAAGCGTATAGTCTCCTCTTTTAGTTGATGCTAATCGCGTGATGCATATTTCACGCATGAGTGATTAAAAGCAATTTGAAGGAAGGAAACCAAAAAGACATTTGGCGGGCGGTATCTGAATTTCGAAGAAAAATTCACATTTCTAGAAAGTTGAGTTTCTGCCCTTTCATATGACACCTCAATCAGGAAAAATGAGCCAGGAATAACAAAGTTCTGTTTGTTTAAAGTAGCCCTTACATTTTCATAATTTTAACAAACGAATTCGTTTTCACTGGGTGCCTGCCGTAGCAAAAAGCAGATTTGACAAAAGACTTAACTCCGTTTCGTTGACAATCAGCCATGCATGAAGACTCTCGTCTACGGCTGATTGTCAACGAAACGGAGTTAAGTCTTTTGTTAATTTCGTTTATTGATACGGCAGGCAGCCAGTGAAAACAAATTCGTTTAATAAAATTATGGAAATGCAAGCACTACTTTAAACAAACAGAACTTTGTCATTCCTCGCTCATTTTTCCTGATTGAGGTGTCATATGAAAGGGCAGAAACTCAACTTTCTAGAAATGTGAATTTTTCTTAGAAATTCAGATACCGCCCGCCAAATGTCTTTTTGGTTTCCTTCCTTCAAATTGCTTTCAATCACTCATGCGTGAAATATGCATTATCTGAGTAGCATCACATGAAAGAGGAGACTCTAAGCTTTCCAAATATGTAACATTCATTAATTATAGTTGTGATTAGGTTATGATAGAACATCGATACTTCTCGGTTTCGTTTTTTCTGGGACGCACTGTATAGTGTGTGTGTGTAATTGACTTTTACAGACGTGTATCAATCAGATATGATTATTATATACAGTGTGTGTGTGTAATTGATTTGTTACAGACGTGTATCAATCAGATATGATTATTATATAGTGTGTGTGTGTAATTGATTTGTTACAGACGTGTATCAATCAGATATGATTATTATATAGTGTGTGTGTGTGTAATTGATTTGTTACAGACCTGTATCAATCAGATATGATTATTATATAGTGTGTGTGTGTGTGTAATTGATTTGTTACAGACGTGTATCAATCAGATATGATTATTATATAGTGTGTGTGTGTGTAATTGATTTGTTACAGACGTGTATCAATCAGATATGATTAATATATAGTGTGTGTAATTGATTTGTTACAGACGTGTATCAATCAGATATGATTATTATATAGTGTGTGTGTGTGCAATTGATTAGTTTTTTTTTTTAATAATCGGAATATATGTATAAATGGAAAAAGTATATTTGATAGATACTTGTTTGAAAGAGGGATTGTTCAACTGAATCACTTGGTTGAGAAAGGCCATGTTGAGTCTGTTAAATATTTTATGAACCTCGGTATGAAAGGTAATAATTTGCTTATGATTATTGATATTTATGATGCGATACCCAGGTTATGGAAGGATGATTCAGGGTTAATACCATTCCTCGAGGTTGATTTGATAAGCTTTAATACTTATTTCCATATTTCTAGTAAAAAAATACAGTTTGTGGATGTGGGTTCAAGAACAATTTATGATTATTTTATCAAAGCACTGCAACAAACGTATGATTTGCAGGTAAGGGATGGGCAAAATGATTATGATTTTATAGATAAAGAATTAAAAGAAATATTTGTTAGACCAAAAATTACTATACTCATTAGAAAACAACGAGAATTTCAATTTAAATTATTGCATGGAGCCATATACACTAATGAGCATCTTCATAGATTTGGTTTTGTAGGTGATGATTTATGTTCGTTTTGTAAGCAGGAAATAGAAACATACAAACATTTATTTTTATCTTGCGGGAGCGTTCAAAGGATATGGCAGGCTTTAATACAACTTTTTGAGTTAGATGAAATTAAAGATTTAGAATGGCGAGATATATTTGTTGGGTTGGTAGGTAGTTCATATAGAATACAATTGTGTAATACTATCATTTTCATGGTGAAGTATGTTACATTTATGTCAAGATCGGGGGGGGGGGGGCGAGTACCAACTTTAGAAAAGATGAAAAAAGCATTTTTAAGTATAGGGATGAGGAAAAGAAAATAACAATTAAAATGGGAAAGCTGGGATCAAATTTTTTAAAGTGGGAGCAGCTTAAGATTAATTAAGATTTGTTTTCTTCTCCACCGTGAGCCTGTTAAAAGGGTAACTCTATTTTGCGGCCTGGATAACAGTACTTGTTTAGTATATTTTTCTTGAGTTGAGAATGCTAGCAGACATCCACTGAGTGAGTAGTGTGGGTGGGTGAGTATGTTTGTGTGATGGAGGGGGGCAGGGAGGGGGCAGGATTGTTCCAGTAAAATTACCTCCAGATTTGTTTAAGTTTGTTTTTTTTTTTTTTTATATAAGTGAATAACATTTACAATTGACATATTATGTTTAGGTACTTATACGTTTACTTTGTTGCTAAGTTATATATACTGCAAATAAGTTTGTGTTTAATTATGTTTATGTAAAAGCATCAATATTGAACACGTTTATTTTATTCAATTGTATGTTATGGTTTGTATTACACATTTGGAGAAATAAAACAAAATTGTTAAAAATAAAAAAGTGTATCAATCAGATATGATTATTATACAGTGTGTGTGTGTGTAATTGATTTGTTACAGACGTGTATCAATCAGATATGATTGTTTACGTCTGGGGACCGACTTTTAACGTCACCATCCGAAAGACGTGACTCAGTTTCGAACCTGCGTCCTCAGCTGAATCAGTTTGTAACTTCCATTATAAGCTGGATTACAGGCGCACGCAACAGCGCCTTTAGAAATAAACATATCTAAATAATGCGTAAGAAATTCCATTTTATCATTAAATAACTGCATTCAAATTGCTGAACTATTCTTTTTTAATAGAATGGCTGGAAAATTGTTTAATGTAAAAAAGATAACCAGAAGGGCACTTTGACATCTGCATAAATAACGGTTTATTTGATCGCTGCTTGTCAAAACAAGTCTAGAGGCAAAAACTAAGCCCACTGAAAAAGATACGATGTTGAAGTATAGCCTGATCAGTACAACCAATATCAATTAATTATGCCATATTTTTTTTTGTTCAATAACTTTACAGTGGAAGTCAGCAGTTCTGTTAATGATTGAAATTAAAGTCCATGTTACGTGTGTAGGCTGTGTGATAAGGCAAAATGATGAAGAACTTAAACGATGGATACTTGACATAATTCAAATAAATGAATAAGTGAGCACATTTTTTTTTTTTTTTTTTTTTTTTTTTTTTGGGGGGGGCCCTCAAAAATTTGAAAAATTGCACCCCCCCTTGAGTGCCAGGGGGGGGGGGGGCATCTCCAAAAAAAGGTAAAATTAACGTTACAAAATGTAAAAATACACATTTTTTCCCCGCCCCCCCCCCTGGATCCGCCACTGGTTCCACCTGGCCTTATGTAAAAAACAAAAAACAAAACAAACCAAGAACGGTATCTGGAAGGAGTATACAGATATAAATATACAAGATTTATTTGTATTGCTCTATCAACATAATGTGTAAGGGAATCGATTTGATCATGTATATGAATGCAAACAATTATTAGGTTCTTGTTTTTGTAGATTTAAGTAGACTGCGATATGGAGGGAAAATCGTACAATGTTATTAAGAAATCAGAAGGGCATTTTGACAATTGCATATTAAAATATCGACTTTCTCACATATTACCTGGCCGTTAAAGCACGTCTAGGCACAATAACAAATAATACGAAGTTCGAGTATAACCTGATAAGTACCACCAATATCAATTGATTATGCCATATTACATTTGAAGATCTGTAAAATTTGCTGTATTTGAAATGAAATAAACATACTTAAATCGACAATTTCTTTTTATTGCCCCATCTAAATAATGCGTAAGAAATTCAATTTTATCATTCAATAACTGCATTCAAATTGCTGAACTATTCTTTTTTAATAGAATGGCGGGAAAATTGTTTAACATAAAAAAGATAACCAGAAGAGCACTTTGACATTTGCATAAATAACGGTTTATTTGATCGCTGGTTGTCAACAAAAGACAAGGGGCGAAAACTAAGCCCACTGAAAAAGATACGAAGTTCAAGTATAGCCTGATCAGTACAATCTATATCAATTGATTATGCCATATTACATTTGATATATTTTTGTTTGATAACTTTACAGTGGAAGTCAGCAGTTCTGTTAATGATTGAAATTAAAGTCCATGTTACGTGTGTAGGCTATGTGATAAGGCCAAATGATGAAGAACTTAACAGATGGAGACTTGACATAGTTCAAATAAATGACGTCTGTTTTTGTTTCTATTGACAAAAGATAGTTTTTTAGATATAGAAATTTTCAAGCAATGTAGACTTGCAATCTAGATTATACACAAGAGGTATCGCTTGATCGAACATAACAGAAATGCAAACAGAAGCTTCCCTTAAAGCCCATCCATCGACATTTATTTCTTGATCATAAAAGATGTTAACTCTTATCCTGCCACAGGGCTAATCCCCCCAGTGCCAGATTTACAACGAGATAATCGGATTAACCCGATGGTACTACCAATAGCAAAACACTAGGCACAGTCCAATGGGCATGAACAATAACTGCTATTACGAATGCGTGCTAGCATGCAAGAAGCAGAGTAACAATAGCGTGCTAGCAGCCTTATGGCAGGCTATGAGTTAAGCGATACACATGTGAACAATGTATTCAGAAACCATAAAGCATCCGGCCCTCTCCCGAAAATCCCGAAAATATGCATTCTGTACAATTTAATACATTTGTTACCACACAGGCAAATCTAGCTTCCAATCTCCGTTTTGAAAATGGTGTTATGTTAATCTAGATTCCTTATTGCGATTTCTTAGTTCAAGAGGGATAAAGACGACCATTCTCCAGGAAAAGACATCCCTAATGTAATTGGAGTCACTCACCCTCTACGGGGCACTATCTAAAATTTAGTTTGTTCACACAGTTAACCTTCAATGTTTACAAATCATACCTAAGGAGTCTCAAGACCCATAATGCGATGCTTTGCAGGTTGTTAAATTGTGCGAGCGAGCGGAGCGACCGAGTAAGAACATTTTCGATTATGAAATACTGATCTATGCATTCTAACATCCTAAGCTAAATTATCGTTTGTAAAAATCGTTGCTTCGCTAGAAGAACTAGGAGGTATGTATTTGTTAGTTGCTGTAATAGCTTTCTTACAGACAGCCCGTGAAATTAGGTATGTACTAACAAATCGTAAGGGGATTGTAGGGGCTGCCCCTTCCGCGCCTTGCTTCAGGGGTTCATGGATTATGCCATAGTGATGTTCATATAATTTGTGCTTGATAACCTAACATCGGGTGTCATTTATCCTCTAAATGATTTTAATGTTATTTTCAAAGCTTGCTTAACATGTTTAGGCTCTACCAGAAGGCGAACAGATTAGAACTTAATCAATTGAAACTTGAACAAAAAGAATGACTTATACATTTTCGTATTGACAAAAATAAAATGTTTTGATAAGATTATCCGGCAATTAAGGCCTATATTACAAAATTTGTACAAGAAATATCCCTTGATCGAGCTGAACAGAACTAGGGCCAATGATGGCCCTTCAAGCCCCACCCCCATCATTTTTAATCATCTTTATTCACAAATCTTAGCGAGGCACATGTATACATTCGATTGTAAAATCCTCCAAAGCCGAAGGTAGACAAATATATCATCGTCTCTTCAGTCGTTAATAGCGAATAGAAAATAGGGTATTTGTTAAAGAGCATTCTTATGACTTAGACGCTATCACATGTCTTTATCTCGTATAGTATAATAATAATGACTGCTGTGAGAAGCCTCGGGCAATAGTACGATTGTAACCTCCCCTTAAGCGTATAAAAACAACTATGTGTCGAAAATTAAAGCAGTCATTATTACTTTTATATACTGAAAGAGTCAACTTATAACACCACCTTGGCTTTTCTCTAGTTTATCTGCACGGTTGTTTTTTGTGAGTGTATCTTTGAGAGTTAGACTATATAGTCTAGATCTAAGTATGTATCATTTCCCCCTAATTCTTCACAAATTTCAAAGCTGTTGAGTGTCATAACATCAATAAATACCTTGTCCTGAAGACCTACAGGATCATCCAAATCAAGCGAACCTTGGATTTTGTCCATGTCTTTTGCCGAGATAGCTGGTTTGTGAGTCACAACTGCTTTTCCTTCTTGTTTAAGCATTGCTGAAAAACACTTAAAAACTCTCGTCGAATTGGAAAAAATCTTCATGCTTAATTTTTGATGTCGACATTGTTAGAATTGAGGAAATGACGCCGAAGTCCGAATCTAATAGTTAAAATTGATTTCTTCATGTATACAGAACCGTTCTTCTGTCTAGACTATAACACCAGCATAAAACTTTTGGAGTAGGCCTAGGCCTAGATCTACGTTGTCCAGCTCCGAATTTGGAAGTTTGTTTACGCTATCTAGGTCTGTGTTGATAACTTGCAGGTAGCCTAGATCTAGACCTAATCTTGGAATATTTTATGAAGAATTTCACGTACCCTTTTGGTGTTCTTGCTGTCAGCAGAATTAATCAAGTCTTGCAATTGATCATGATCAAGAAGTTGAAATCTAGGAATAATTTATTTAGCCATATTTGCCCTGTTTGGAAACTATAAGTAGAATCTAGGCCGGATTTAGTAGTACGATCGACATCGTTGGTCGTCTTATTAAAAAATCTAAAACATTAAGCGACCAATTCGCACACACACAATGTATGGTATCCGCGCTCGATCAAAGCATATTTTAACACGTGAACCAATTAGCAAGATTGAACTATTTTCCCGGTAACTGGAATTTTGCCAGGATTTTACTGATTTACTCTAGAACTATTACATAGGTTTGGCATTTTTCGTTTATTTACGGGAATTGCTCAAACCACGACTACAATTTCGACCAACCACATGGCTGGATTTCTTAAGTGAGGTATATAATAATGTATGATATCCCAATGTTGATTATTCCGCATGAAAGTATATTCATATTATATCTATACTCTCTCTCTCTCTCTCTCTCGCAGATATACACGCACGCGTATACATGCATACACATTCCCACCCACAAACATGTGAAATCTCGAAGAGCTTCACTGACATTGAAAGGATGCTTGTTTGATCTAATTTTTATTTTTATTATTATATATGCATTATTGAATAAAGAACAGATTTATATTTTGGGCGTTTATTATAAGTTTTGGTTAGTAATTTTTAGTCAAGTCAATGGTGCGCTTAGAATGGTTGCTTTGCGCTCGCCCTCCCTCCTCCCGTCCCCGATGTGTTGCCTCTGTACACAATGTTATATCAATACAAACTACACGTCATATTTACATGCCTGACGTCGAAGACCTTCACTGACATTGAAAGGATGCATGTTACATAGTTCATAAACTAGTTTATTTACTGGTTTATAATATTGATAATATGAATAACCATGGCATATAGGATAGTGTTGTTTTGAGGTTCTCCTGCTCTAATGTAAAAATAAAAACAAACAACACACAAGAGCGGTGTCTGAAAAGAAGTTTACATATATAAATGAATAATAATATTTGTGGTATTGCTCTCTACAAAATAAAGTGTAAGAAATCCATTTGATCATGTATATTAATGCAAACAATTTTTAGGTTCTTGTTTTTGTAGATTTAAATAGACTGCGATATGGAGGGGAAATCGTACAATGTCATTGCTAAATCAGAAGGGCATTCTGACACTTGCATATTAGAATAACGATTTTTTTTCCCTCCACATATTACCTGGCCGTTAAAGCACGTCTAGACACAATAGCAAATAATACGAAGTTCGAGTATTACCTGATAAGTACCTCCAATATCAATTAATTATGCCATATTACAGTTGATATATTTTTGTTTGATAACCTTACAGTGGAAGTCATCAGTTCTATTAATTATTGAAATGAAAGTCTATTTTACGTCTGTAGGACCACTGATAAGTCAAAATGATAGGAACTTAAACAATGGAGACTTGACATAATTCAAATAAATGACGTCTCATTTTTTCAATTAATATACGATATCATGGCAACTTGGCGTAACATGATAAAGACAGAGAGACTCAGCAAGAGAGAGAGAGAGAGAGAGAGAGTCGGTGTTACAGTAGAAATTATGATAATATTAATAACAAAAATGACACCATATTATTTCTTATAATAATATAATCATAATTATAATAATAATAATAACAAATACAATAACAATTATGATATAACTAGTAAACATTTATTACAAAAGTACAAAAGAGTAGGATAATATATTATATTATGTGCTGGGTACACTGAATGAATTTTAGATCAAATGGTTTGACGTAAGCAAAAACTTATAATTATGGCGCTCAGTCGGTTGTCGCATATGTAGAAGAAGAGAAATAGTAATGATAAGCGCTTGTCACAAGTATTTTCTTCCTTTTCTAGCTTCGGAATTTATCAGCATCTTTGCTGGCGTGTGGGCTAATTGCCGTGATAGGCTTATTGATTGGTACAACAATGAAACCTCATCTGCTGCTTTACATGATTTTTCTCACACTTTATTATGAAGACATAAAATGGCCAACTCAGCATAAGGCCTAAAATAAAAACTTGTTGCATTGCCCTTTGGGTGCCTAAACATGGGTCGGTCGGTCGGAAATTTTTTATTTTTTTAAACTTTTTTTTGTCGCCCTCTCTGGGCCGATATTTTGTCAGATTTTAATGTTTTTGTGTTTTTTCCGTTTTTTTTCCCGCCCTCTTTTGGCTGATATTTCTCAGTTTTTAATGCTTTAATACATGTGTTTCAGCGTCATCATTCCATTGATATCTTTTTCACCTTATAATTATCCATGGTTTGCACTTGTGAGAATTTTGGAATTATTTGATTTTATGCAAATATACCCGTTTAAACAAACAAAATACATATTTTTTTATTCATTAATATCAAAAAATCTAAAAAACGGTTTAAAAAAAAAAACTTTTTTAAAATGCCGACCGTAGATTTTTGGGTCGGTCGCAAAGGGCAATGCAACAAGTTTTTATTTTAGGCCTAACGGTAACATCATCCTGATATAAAATACATCATGTGACGTTGTCATTACCAATATCAAACCATGAAACACGAACCTTTGGCTATTTAACTTGTTTTGTGATATCAGGTAATGATTATTTAAGTCTGCGAAAAAGTGCGTCGTACGTTGATTGGTTGCGCATGGATCATGACAATGACAACCCTTCATAGTTATCATACCGAGACACGTCATGCACGTAGGCCGTCCAAAAGTCTATGTGGACATTAGGTGTTTTTTTTTTGTGTGTGTGTGTAAAATAACCATTTCAGGTCTTCTTTATTTTGTTTTCATAATAATATAAACATATTCACATTTTTAGCATTTGCCTCCATTTCTGGAGGGATACCCAATAAACAAAATCACGTGAAAATCACGTCAATATCAAGGTATCGACTTGAGGAGAGTTACGTTCTTCAAACACCGGACATTTACGTAAATGTGTTAATACGTTTATTGCACTAGGTCACTTAAAACTCACGTACACTAAATCACGCACTTGTCGCTGCAATATCACCATTATAATAACGTAATTATCACTACCTTGGAGATCATGGTTTGTAAACCTAACACTCCCGTGTTTGTTTGGTTATAAAATTACATCTTCATAAACGAAATTATCGCGTCACAGAAACATGTGAAGCGTTAGTGATAGTTTTAGTCAAAATATCTGCGTGAAATTCACGTGAATATTACGAGGCTGAATTGAGATGAATCATGTTCTTCAATCACGTGAAATTTACGTCGAAGAGGAAATATGTTACTGTAACCCGCGTTCTACCCAATAATTACGCAAATGTTACACAATAAATGAACCACAATAATGACGTTCTCACCCCGTTTCTGAACATCGTGTTTTGGATCTTCCATAATTACGTCCATGCGCGCCGGAAGCAGTTTGGGATTAGAGGGGGTAGGGGGGGGGGGGGGGGGTGCTTACATCCCAGAAGAGAAAGCTAGTTGCAACTGGTCCAGTTGATGAACCAGTTAATGCCAACTGGTAACCCTGTAAATTGAAATGGGCTAAATGATCCAGTTGATCCAAGCCAGTTAGAATTCAACTGGTCTAGCTGAGCCATTAGAACCATTTGGTAAAACTTCCAACCAGTTGAACGGCAACAACACTTCAATACTGGTACGTCTGTATTTCCAATGTAAAGGCATTGGTAATAAGTAGACTTACATAATTTAATTAATTGACATTTTTTCAAATACTTGTATTTTGTTGAAAGTATTTTAGTTCATAGTTAATGTTTCCCTTATTCATGTTTAATGAAATGTAATTTATACGAAGTAGCGAAATGTCCTAATAACTGGTAATTTATATTTGTAGTATTTTCGAAACGAATTGCATATAACTAAATCATTTGTAATTAAGAAATATGCTGTAAATTCAGATAAATTGTTAAAAAACATAGATCTGCACGCACCCCAAATTCAATATGCAAATTAATTGGTGTCAGCTGGTTCAACTGGAAATATGCCAACAGTCAGTCAACAACTGGTGCAACTGGAAATATGCACACAGACCTGTTATGAACGGGTGCAATGAAAATATGCCAACAGTCAGTTATCAACTGGTGAAAATAGAAATATGCCAACAGTCACGAGATTATCACCACGGAACTTAAATGGTAACTGTGAAACTATCAAGACACCCAATAATGACTAATTTTTCAAACCTAAAAAACACGGATGCTCAGCTTAGATTAATAATCCGTTTGAGTCACGAGATCATCACCGCGGAACTGCTGGCAACTTTGACTACCATTTTAATAGGTGTTTTAAGACACCTAATAATTACAAATTTTTTACACCTAAATATCACGGATTCAAAGCTTAGATTAGTAATCAGTTTTAGGCACGTGATCATCACCAAGAAAGTTATGATAACTTTGAAACCATTTAAAAAGGTGTTTTAAGACACCTAATAATTACTAATTTTCACACCTAAATATCACGGATTCACAGCTTAGATTAGTAATCAGCTTGAGCCACGTAATCATAACCAAGAAAGTTATGGTAACTTTGAAACCATTTAAAGAGGTGTGTAAGACACCTCAGAATTACTAATTTAATATAACCAGAGATTCACGGACAGAACAATAAGAAGATTAGCCGGTGTAAGTAACGTGATTATTACCATCAACCTTGGATAACCCGTGAAACCGATCGATAAAGGTGCTTAAAAGACCAAATAATTACTTATTTATCACCACCATCGGTTAACGGACAAAAAACTCGTTGCTTGGTCAAGTGGTTATTTGGTCATAAACACTTGATTTACAGAGGTAAGTGGGATCACGTTACTCCAGTCTCGTGATAAATTGGTGGTTTTTAGGTTAGATGAAAACGTGAACAGGAGTACCTTTTTTGTTTAAATGAAGGCACGTGTCGATAACGTTTAAATCAAGTTCAAAAGGCACCATACTTTAAAATCACTTAAAATACATTCCCAAAAGAGGTTACTTTTTAGTGTTCTGTTTATTGGGTATACATGGTTTTCTAATATTTTCTTCTATTTGTAAACGATAGTTTAATAGGTAAATAAAAATATGAAGAAGTCTCTTTTTTGATGTTTTCTTTTTAAATTCTTTTCCAACAAAGCTTTTGTAAATTGTTAAAAGTGCATCATTCAAAATAATCTTTTTCCTTCTTTGAATTAAAATCTATACCAAAAAATAGATGACATGGTTTGAAATTAAAATTAGACATGAAATATTTCTTTATATTCTTTCAACTTCATTCCAAAACATACTGATTTCGTTACAAAAAAAGAACATGTGCATACAATCACCTGTTTGATTACAATAATAACATTGATCATTGGTATTAACTTTCCATTTAAACAAATTATATGGTATTGCTAAAATATTATACATGAATTTAAAATTGAAATTAATTAGTAAGCTGTCTTTTATACTTTTAACTTAAATAACAAAACATTTGACCATTAGGTGGACATTAGGTTGACGTCGAAGTATTTCCCTCTTTCGTGTACACACTGAGTCGCATTAAAAGTTGAACACGCTCTATTCACTAAGCGTTGTTCGCTGTTTTCCAATCATTTTCCGTACTTGGTTTTCCGAAGTTGTGTCTGTTTGGAGATGTAGAAATGATTTTCAAGGTATGGGTGGTATCGTTAAAACAGGGTAGAGGCAAGGGACCCCTACGAAAAAGTGGTGACAAATTAGTTTACACTTATAGATGAGTATTTACACCCCTTTTCCCTCATCCGATGTATTCTAATTTCTAATATTACTTCATTTTTAAAATTAATGCTAAATATCATAATTTGCTTTTTGTAACTAACAATCTTTTTCTTCCTGTCAGCGATTGGCAGTATGTCACAAGCAGGAGAAAAAATAATGAGTTAGAAAGAGAGAAAACAATGTTCATAAAGAACTTACACAGAGCAGCTTTGGTATCCAGCTTTAAAGTTTGAATAATCGATAATTGTTTCATAACCACGTCTCAAAAGTTATTTAAACCATACTAAGTACTCACTGTACAACTGAAGAGCCGGCAGTGTGACACATGTACATAGATCTAGAGACACAAGTCAAAGTTAGAAGAGGAAACTGTCTGGTATATTTGAGTTCGAAGAGAATAACTATTTTATTTGGGGCTTTTCAAGGAGAAGGGAGGGGGAGGGGTACCTTTCCCAATGGCTAGATATTGATGCCAGACAATAGATATCATGGTAACTTCGCGTAAAATGATTAAAGATAAAGGTGAGTTCTGGTAAACTAAAAAAAAAAGAAATTCTCACAGAATCAAACGAAAATTACACTGAATTTTGAAGATTATAAATAAATGTCATTTACAAAACAATTTTGGTAGAAAATGTATACTGGCTGAGTAATGAGCATACAAAGATTAAGAAATCAAGGTTAATAGCCCCGACACCATTTGTGTAGTACCATATACATCTTTCTGTGTACAGTGCTTGTTACTTTACCAAGACTGGGCCAAATTTATTATAATGTTGATGACTCCAGAACTTTGCAATACACACCAATACATACATGCTACATGATCAACTTTTTCTGATCCATTCCACACCTTTTCTTTCGCAATGCAATCGGATGACCAGAACTCACCTTTATCTTTAAGACAGAGAGACACAGCAAGAAAAACATTTCTTTCTTCCACTTTATAATATAGACATATTATGGCCAACTCAGCACCATCATGATATAAAATCCATCATGTGACATTGTCAATACCAATATCAAACCATAAAAACAAACTTTGGCCATATAAACTGTTAAGTGTTATGAAGTAGTAATTATTATACTTTGCAAACAACTGCATCATACGTTGATGGTAGCGCGCGGGTCATGATTTGAAATATACATAAATAATGGCACTGACAACCCTTATATGGTCATCATACCCTGACACGTCATGCACGGAAGCCTTCAATGTCTGAAAAGTTTCGTTTTTTCCAATATTGTTTTACGACAAGGCATATGGACAAGGCTATTGTCATGTGGATTATTCGTGGGACGAGAATTCATAATAGTACTAATTCATCGCCAGTAAAGCCAACAAGTTAATGCAAGCCAAACCTGAAGGTTACCTAGACGAAGATATGTACATGCATTTATGTTTTTTTGTAAAGAAATGAAAATGTTTAAGCGGCGGAAAACTTTTTTTTCTTCCCTAAAGTATGGGTTGTATTGCTAAAAAAGAAGTATTTTATAGAGGGAAGTTGCCCCTACAAAAGCGAGGTGAAAAAATGCATATACAGTCACAACAGAGTTTCTACATTTACCTTTTACCCTCATCCAATATATTCGAATATCTAATTCTATTTTATTTTTTGTAGAATCGCCCACAAAGAACAGCATAAGCATATCATTGAACTTAAAAGGGGTCAAGCAAAATATCTCACACATTAACCCCAGTAAAAAGGCTCATTTTTTACACCAAGAAAAAGGAAAAATTGGTGAGGTAGGAAGGAGAAAAAAACTTCTTAAGATAGTGGGTAAAGTTGGAAAAAAAAGTAGCAAAACAGGAAATACAGTAAACGTTACCCAGTATGATCCACACAAACACAGGAAAACAAAATAATTAATGAGAGTATGTTCAGAAAAATGAAGTAAAAAAACGAGGAATTTCTGGAATTGCTTTGGAAAGACAAAGTTGTTGCCATAACATAATTTACGAACAAAATCAACGGTGAAATGAAATTCTTCCAATCAGTATTATTAACTTTTTAAAGAAAATTTACTTGAAAGCGAATCTGAACATTCAACGAAATAAAATAATGAAGTTTTTAGATGCAATGCTAAATCCATAAACGATTATGGCTTTTAATTTTATATAAAAACGCTTAAAAAAAAAACGCTTGTGAAGAAGATAACTCCGGTGTCATTTGGCTACAGGAAACTTGGTGTGATCATTATAACATTATAACATTTTCAGACTATACTTCGGTCACTAAAAACATTAAAAATTCCGCATAAGAAACAAGTATAAACGCGGAGAACTACCACGTAGAAAACTTACCAACAAAATGATAACGTTTTTGTTAATGCAGGTCCTACAAGGGAAATCTTTATGGTGGTAGTTTGTCCGGAATTTGCCGTCTACAAGGGAAATGTACCAGAATATTCTAGAATGTAAAGAGCTGTACAAATATGCATTAACTCATAGCCTGCCATAACGCTGCATGCACGCTATCGTTAAAGTGCTTTGTATATGCAAGAGAGCCATCGCTTGAGTGCCATGTGCGTGCAATGCAGCATTCGTAATAGCAGTTATTGTTCATGCTCATTGGACTGTGGTGTATTTTGCACTCGCTGATTCATAGAACCATCGCGTTAATCAGATTATCTCCAAAACAACCTGGCACGAGAGGGGGGGGGGATTTGGGGCTTGGCACAATGGGGATTACCCCTGTGGCATGATAAGAGTTAAGGCCCCACTGCACTACTTGTAGCTACTTGCTCCCTCTATATAGAAAACAATGCCTAAGCGGTACCCGTTGGTCCCCAATGATCCTCTTTTTCTTATGTTAATTGAGAGTTGAGTTGACGAGATAACCACCTGTCAGTGACCAGCAGGGTAGTCTAATCCCTCATCGCCAAACTAGTGCAGAAGGGCTTTAAAGCACCATGCATTTTATTATCCTTCAAAGATGCGATATTATGTAGTCTACAACGAATACATTTTCCTTACGTGGCATCTTAAGATAAATCCGAACAAAGATTTGCTACTGTTTTCCTATGCAAAATCCTGTTGCCCGTCTCATGAAATAACTCTGCATTAATCCTTTTCTTCCTTCTCTCTGACAACACAGTATCCTGATGTCACAATGCCTGTGTCTCTTGGTGAATGGCGTGTCAGGATCGGCACGTTTATGCGCCGTCGAAGGAAAGAATATGACTACCACTACTATTGGAGGAGACTTCACAACCTAATTAAACAAACCAAGAATGCTGCGCCACCCGAAGAAAACAACAATCCAGAGTGTAACATCTCATCTCGCACTGGCTCACTTGGTGCGAATAGTTCTCCAGGCAACTCGGACCGTCGACCTGCGTCTTCTTACAATGTCAACCTTGATACCACTTCAGGTGACGTCAGCAATGTTCCTTCATATGACGTCAGCAATAGTATAGGTAATGCTAATTCTCAGACTCGGTCACAATTTCATGGTCCAGGGTGTCATGCTGTCAAGCAGAGAGGAAACCCATGCGATGTAATAAGCCCCGGTCATAATGATGTCGCTCATTCTGAGTCTGCGTGCGCTGAAAACAGTGGTTCTCCAACGACAAATGAGACCAACATTGTCCCTGATACCACTGACGTGCAGATTCCAGTCCCCCGACCCTATGTAGAAGATGAATTGGACAATAGACACATAACCATTAATTTAATTACACATGAATACACCCCTAATGGCACTGAAATAAGTAAAACAGACCGACCTGAAGTTAGCACATCAGAGTCGTACGCACATGTACATGCAGACGTTCCCGGTGAGACAGATCGTATCAATCGAGACAAGGAGGGAACATCAGACTCTGGACCGTCGGGGATAGAGGACCAATCATTGAACCTTTCACCTAAACCCAGGCTTGATACAACAAGAAACACCGAGGAAACAACATCATCTATCAGGGTATGATTGATATTTATAAGTCTTTCCTAGAACCACATCACTCACATTAAAAAAACAAAACAACAATGAGACAAACAGGCGAACATTAAATGGAACCCGACCCCACAAAAAACTTTAGTTACCCATTATTTTTGTAAATGGGTATTTGAACAAGACATGTAACGATCAAAATTAGATCTATAAGATGTATTCTAGAGGACAGTATGATTATTCAAATTTGTTGTGGAAATTGTAGGTGTAACGTTTATTACACTGTTATCAATGGTACAAGTGCCCTCTACCCTTTCACAGGATTCTTATTCTTCAGTGATTCTACATGTAATTTGGCAAATATTGTCTGATTATTCTTTTAAAAATTGTCTTCTGTCAATGAGTTTATTTAACAAAGTAACAGAATATCATGAATCATCTTGTCTAATGGCTACATGAACATCCTTTTATCACCTGTCCATGCTTTTGGTTGTATTAGAAATGTTAAAATAAACTAGAAACCATTGAGAGAAAATAATCCCCCGCCAGGAGTACAATGTGGCACAAGGATATTATCTCAGTATGGCTTGTACATAGTTTACAGAGTTAAAAGTGTGTCCCCTATGAATAATTTTATCTTCATTCTTAGGAAGTAACGGAGAATCATGGATCACCGACCTATCCGGTACTCCAATCTGGGACAACCAGCGATGAAGCAGATGCGATCAAAGGGAATGACTGTCCAGACATGACCAACATACTCCTATTGAGATGTGGTGACGTAGAACGGAACCCTGGTCCAAACGATAAGTAAGCAGCATGAAAGAGTAACTAATGACGATTAAAATCCATCATTACGAACTCTACGAAACTCGACTCTGAATCTAGAGGTGTCGTGGTCGAGTTAATAGGGACTTTTAGATTCGCACGAAGACAATAGGTCTATGCTACGATCGACGTCCTTTAAAGCACTGCCGTGAATGGAAGTACCACGTATCAGTCCACGCAAATCTAAAAGTCCCTAATATATGTGACCGGACAGTGGGTCTCAAGGTCCGCGGTTCAAGTCCCGCCGCGGCACTAATGTCCTTTGGCGAAGTAATAGTCTACATTTGCCACACTCGACTAAGGCGAGGTAAATGGGTACATGGTAGGATTATTCCTTGACATACACTGTGGGCGCTGATAACTGCTGCCGGAGCTAAAGCTAGGGTAATAATAAATAATAATTTATGTAAAGCACACTGATATGTCTTAGGGGAGGAATTACGGTAAATAACGCGTAACAAGAAAAAAAGATGTTGTATAAGCAGGGAGGTGTTTTAAAGCCCCCATCACACCAAACTAGTTCTCACTACGTTCTCGAAAATGTTGAAAAACGGGCTCAAACTGTGTGCAACGGAGTTGAACGTAGTAGCAACTGTTTATGATCTGTTTAAGGACCTCATGGACGGGCTCGGACTGGACTTTTGTCTATAATACGACCCTAGTTCGTTCATAAACAGTCCACAATACGTCCAAATCGTCTGTACCCCGTCCACACTCAGTTCATATCAAGTTCAGATCGGGTATATTTGCCATTTCCAAGTAGTCCAAGCCCGTCCGTAGTCAGTTTAAACCCGTTGTTAATTATATACCTCGTTCCCAATACGTCCAAACCATTCTTACTAGTTCACAACTTCTTCTTACTAGTTGATAACCCAACCACCCCGTTCAGAGACAGTTCAACAACTTCAACTCGTCCTCATTTCGTTCTTAGTGCTTTCGAACGCGCTCCTATCGTTCGTATGCAATTCCGTTCGTAGTACGTCCATCTCGTTTTGAAGGTGAAATTCAAAGAAAATCACAAATATGTCAACTAATGTATCACTAGAAACTGGTAAGCTAACAGTTGGCCATCGTACAAGTTTTAGGTCAACTACATATCGGGTGATATATAAAAATTACAAATACAACCACCTCCTTTATAGCAACTGGGATATACGAGAGATTCACCGGAAAAATAACGATGTTTTAATGACGTCACTATATGGACCAATACTGCCCAAGCAGACGACATCCCATTGAGAATGAACATAATTGCAAAGCTATTATTTGTCAAATTATAATGAGTTTAGTGTATATAAATGTAATGGCATGTCAAACCAGGAAGCTGTAATGAATGGAGATCCCGTCCAAGCAGGGGCGTCGCCAAAGGGGGGGGGGGGGGTGGGGGGGGGGGTGCGACACCCCCACCTGTCAGGATATTGTCGGTAAAATTGCGCTGCCATCGGGGAAAAAGAGAAAAAGGGGAGGGAAAAAAAGAGAGGGAAAAAAAGAGAGGGGAAGGGAAAGAAAAGAAAAAAAGAAAAGGAAAAGAAAAGAAAGAAAGGAAAAGAAAGGAAAGAAAGGAAAAGAAAGGATAAGAAAGGAAAGAAAAGAGAAGAAAGAAAGAGAAAAAAGAAAAAGAGGGGGAGAGGAAAGAAATGAAAAGAAAGAAAAGAAAGAAAAGGAAAAAAAAGAAGAGAAAGGAGTGAAAGGGAAACAAAAGAAACGGGGGATGAAAGAGAGGAGAGAGAGGGGAGGTAAGAGTCTGAGAGAGGAGGAGTGGGAGTAAAAGAGAAAAGGGGTTGTTGGTTGGAGTCGTCTCGTCGAGGGAGCAAGAAAGACACGGGTAAATATGTTGCTGTGTCGGGTCAGCTGTGTCGGTATTCTTGCTCGATCCTCATCAATGCATTAGTTTGAAGTCGGTGAGATGTATATTGTCGGTCGGCCGACAAGTTTTTTTCCCTACGAACTGCGACTGCTTATCCGCTGTGACGACTTCGAGAGTGACTACAACTACAATACTTGTATTTTCTCGAAGTTTCACTTTCCTATAATATCAGCTAAAGAAATCAGAGGTTTAAAATTTTCGGGGAAACTAAATTCAAACAAGGTTTAAGAGTCAACAACGGTACGACGAATCATTTTCCTTTCTTTATATTGTGATGAAACGCCAAAAATTCCGCGCTTCGCGCGGAAGGGGAAACTTCATTTAGACGAATCGAGAACGGTACAACGAATCGTCTTCTTTCTCTAATAATTTAAGGAAACGTCAAAGCTTCCGCGCTTCGCGCGAAAGTGGGAAACTGAATTCAGACAAATAGGGCTTACTAAAAGTCGAAAGCGTTACAACGAATCGTGTTCTTTCTTTAATAATTTGAGGAAACGTCAAAGCTTTCGCGCTTCGCGCGAGAGGGGGGAAACTGAATTCAGATGAATAGGGCTTAATAATAATAAGATTCGAAAACGGTATGAGGAATCGTCTTCCTTTCTCTATATTGTGATGAAACGCCAAAAATTTCGCACTTCGCGCGGAAGGGGAAAACTTCATTTAAACGAGTCGAGAACAGTACGACGAATCGTCTTCTTTCTCTAATAGTTTAAGGAAACGTCAAAGCTACCGCGCTTCGCGCGAGAGGGGGAAACTGAATTCAGACAAAATTAATAGGGCTTATTTAGAGTTGAAAACGGTACAACGAATCGTGCTCTTTCTCTAATATTTTGAGGAAACATCAATGCTTTCGCGCTTCGCGCGAGAGGGGGAAACTGAATTCAGATGAATAGGGCTTATTAAGAGTCGAAAACGGTACGAGGAATCGTCTTCTTTCTCTAATAATTTAATAAAACAAAAACTTCCGAGCTTCGCGCGGAAGGGAAAAACTTCATTGAGACGAGTCGAGAACAGTACGACGAATCGTCTTCTTTCTCTAATAATTTAAGGAAACGTCAAAGCTTCCGCGCTTCGCGCGAGAGGGGGAAACTGAATTCAGACAAAATAAATAGGGCTCATTTAGAGTCGAAAACGGTACAACGAATCGTGTTCTTTCTCTAATAATTTGAGGAAACATCAAAGCTTTCGCGCTTCGCGCGAGAGGGGTAAACTGAATTCAGATGAATAGGGCTTAATAAGATTCGAAAACGGTACGAGGAAGCGTCTTCCTTTCTCTATATTGTGATGAAACGCCAAAAATTCCGCGCTTCGCGCGGAAGGGGAAACTTCTTTTAGACGAGTCGAGAACAGAACGACGAATCGTCTTCTTTCTCTAATAATTTCAGGAAACGTCAAAGCTTCCGCGCTTCGCGCGAGAGGGGGAAACTGAATTCAGACAAAATTAATAGGGTTTATTAAAAGTCGAAAACGGTACAACAAATCGTCTTCTTTCTCTAATAATTTAATAAAACCAAAACTTCCGCGCTTCGCGCGGGAGGGGGAAGCTTCATTCAGATTAGAATTAAGAGTCGAGAACAGTACACCGAATCGTCTGCTTTTTCTCATAATGTAAGGAAAAGTCAAAGCTTCCGCGCTTCGCGCGAGAGGGGGAAACTGAATGCAGACAAAATTAATAGGGCTTATTAAGAGTCGAAAACGATACGACGAATCGTCTTCTTTCTCTAATAATTTAATAAAACCAAAACTTCCGCGCTTCGCGCGGGAGGGGGAAGCTTCATTCAGATTAAAATTAAGAGTCGAGAACAGTACACAGAATCGTCTGCTTTTTCTCATAATGTAAGGAAAAGTCAAAGCTTCCGCGCTTCGCGCGAGAGGGGGGAAACTGAATGCAGACAAAATTAATAGGGCTTATTAAGAGTCGAAAACGGTACAACGAATCGTGTTCTTTCTCTAATAATTTAAGGAAACGTCAAAGCTTCCGCGCTTCGCGCGAGAGGGGGAAACTGAATTCAGACAAAATTAATAGGGTTTATTAAAAGTCGAAAACGGTACAACGAATCGTCTTCTTTCTCTAATAATTTAATGAAACCAAAACTTCCGCGCTTTGCGCGGGAGGGGGAAGCTTCATTCAGATTAGAATTAAGAGTCGAGAACAGTACACCGAATCGTCTGCTTTTTCTCATAATGTAAGGAAAAGTCAAAGCTTCCGCGCTTCGCGCGAGAGGGGGAAACTGAATGCAGACAAAATTAATAGGGCTTATTAAAAGTCGAAAACGATACGACGAATCGTCTTCTTTCTCTAATAATTTAATAAAACCAAAACTTCCGCGCTTTGCGCGGGAGGGGGAAGCTTCATTCAGATTAAAATTAAGAGTCGAGAACAGTACACAGAATCGTCTGCTTTTTCTCATAATGTAAGGAAAAGTCAAAGCTTCCGCGCTTTGCGCGAGAGGGGGAAACTGAATGCAGACAAAATTAATAGGGCTTATTAAGAGTCGAAAACGATACGACGAATCGTCTTCTTTCTCTAATAATTTAATAAAACCAAAACTTCCGCGCTTCGCGCGGGAGGGGGAAGCTTCATTCAGATTAAAATTAAGAGTCGAGAACAGTACACAGAATCGTCTGCTTTTTCTCATAATGTAAGGAAAAGTCAAAGCTTCCGCGCTTCGCGCGAGAGGGGGAAACTGAATTCAGACAAAATTAATAGGGCTTATTTAAAGTCGAAAACGGTACAACGAATCGTGTTCTTTCTCTAATGATATGAGGAAACGTCAAAGCTTTCGCGCTTCGCGCGGAAGGGGAAACTTCATTTAGACGAATCGAGAACGGTACAACGAATCGTCTTCTTTCTCTAATAATTTAAGGAAACGTCAAAGCTTCCGCGCTTCGCGCGAAAGTGGGAAACTGAATTCAGACAAATAGGGCTTACTAAAAGTCGAAAGCGTTACAACGAATCGTGTTCTTTCTTTAATAATTTGAGGAAACGTCAAAGCTTTCGCGCTTCGCGCGAGAGGGGGGAAACTGAATTCAGATGAATAGGGCTTAATAATAATAAGATTCGAAAACGGTATGAGGAATCGTCTTCCTTTCTCTATATTGTGATGAAACGCCAAAAATTTCGCACTTCGCGCGGAAGGGGAAAACTTCATTTAAACGAGTCGAGAACAGTACGACGAATCGTCTTCTTTCTCTAATAGTTTAAGGAAACGTCAAAGCTACCGCGCTTCGCGCGAGAGGGGGAAACTGAATTCAGACAAAATTAATAGGGCTTATTTAGAGTTGAAAACGGTACAACGAATCGTGCTCTTTCTCTAATATTTTGAGGAAACATCAATGCTTTCGCGCTTCGCGCGAGAGGGGGAAACTGAATTCAGATGAATAGGGCTTATTAAGAGTCGAAAACGGTACGAGGAATCGTCTTCTTTCTCTAATAATTTAATAAAACAAAAACTTCCGAGCTTCGCGCGGAAGGGAAAAACTTCATTGAGACGAGTCGAGAACAGTACGACGAATCGTCTTCTTTCTCTAATAATTTAAGGAAACGTCAAAGCTTCCGCGCTTCGCGCGAGAGGGGGAAACTGAATTCAGACAAAATTAATAGGGTTCATTTAGAGTCGAAAACGGTACAACGAATCGTGTTCTTTCTCTAATAATTTGAGGAAACATCAAAGCTTTCGCGCTTCGCGCGAGAGGGGTAAACTGAATTCAGATGAATAGGGCTTAATAAGATTCGAAAACGGTACGAGGAAGCGTCTTCCTTTCTCTATATTGTGATGAAACGCCAAAAATTCCGCGCTTCGCGCGGAAGGGGAAACTTCTTTTAGACGAGTCGAGAACAGAACGACGAATCGTCTTCTTTCTCTAATAATTTCAGGAAACGTCAAAGCTTCCGCGCTTCGCGCGAGAGGGGGAAACTGAATTCAGACAAAATTAATAGGGTTTATTAAAAGTCGAAAACGGTACAACGAATCGTCTTCTTTCTCTAATAATTTAATAAAACCAAAACTTCCGCGCTTCGCGCGGGAGGGGGAAGCTTCATTCAGATTAGAATTAAGAGTCGAGAACAGTACACCGAATCGTCTGCTTTTTCTCATAATGTAAGGAAAAGTCAAAGCTTCCGCGCTTCGCGCGAGAGGGGGAAACTGAATGCAGACAAAATTAATAGGGCTTATTAAGAGTCGAAAACGATACGACGAATCGTCTTCTTTCTCTAATAATTTAATAAAACCAAAACTTCCGCGCTTCGCGCGGGAGGGGGAAGCTTCATTCAGATTAAAATTAAGAGTCGAGAACAGTACACAGAATCGTCTGCTTTTTCTCATAATGTAAGGAAAAGTCAAAGCTTCCGCGCTTCGCGCGAGAGGGGGAAACTGAATGCAGACAAAATTAATAGGGCTTATTAAGAGTCGAAAACGGTACAACGAATCGTGTTCTTTCTCTAATAATTTAAGGAAACGTCAAAGCTTCCGCGCTTCGCGCGAGAGGGGGAAACTGAATTCAGACAAAATTAATAGGGTTTATTAAAAGTCGAAAACGGTACAACGAATCGTCTTCTTTCTCTAATAATTTAATAAAACCAAAACTTCCGCGCTTTGCGCGGGAGGGGGAAGCTTCATTCAGATTAGAATTAAGAGTCGAGAACAGTACACCGAATCGTCTGCTTTTTCTCATAATGTAAGGAAAAGTCAAAGCTTCCGCGCTTCGCGCGAGAGGGGGAAACTGAATGCAGACAAAATTAATAGGGCTTATTAAAAGTCGAAAACGATACGACGAATCGTCTTCTTTCTCTAATAATTTAATAAAACCAAAACTTCCGCGCTTTGCGCGGGAGGGGGAAGCTTCATTCAGATTAAAATTAAGAGTCGAGAACAGTACACAGAATCGTCTGCTTTTTCTCATAATGTAAGGAAAAGTCAAAGCTTCCGCGCTTTGCGCGAGAGGGGGAAACTGAATGCAGACAAAATTAATAGGGCTTATTAAGAGTCGAAAACGATACGACGAATCGTCTTCTTTCTCTAATAATTTAATAAAACCAAAACTTCCGCGCTTCGCGCGGGAGGGGGAAGCTTCATTCAGATTAAAATTAAGAGTCGAGAACAGTACACAGAATCGTCTGCTTTTTCTCATAATGTAAGGAAAAGTCAAAGCTTCCGCGCTTCGCGCGAGAGGGGGAAACTGAATTCAGACAAAATTAATAGGGCTTATTTAAAGTCGAAAACGGTACAACGAATCGTGTTCTTTCTCTAATGATATGAGGAAACGTCAAAGCTTTCGCGCTTCGCGCGGAAGGGGAAACTTCATTTAGACGAATCGAGAACGGTACAACGAATCGTCTTCTTTCTCTAATAATTTAAGGAAACGTCAAAGCTTCCGCGCTTCGCGCGAAAGTGGGAAACTGAATTCAGACAAATAGGGCTTACTAAAAGTCGAAAGCGTTACAACGAATCGTGTTCTTTCTTTAATAATTTGAGGAAACGTCAAAGCTTTCGCGCTTCGCGCGAGAGGGGGGAAACTGAATTCAGATGAATAGGGCTTAATAATAATAAGATTCGAAAACGGTATGAGGAATCGTCTTCCTTTCTCTATATTGTGATGAAACGCCAAAAATTTCGCACTTCGCGCGGAAGGGGAAAACTTCATTTAAACGAGTCGAGAACAGTACGACGAATCGTCTTCTTTCTCTAATAGTTTAAGGAAACGTCAAAGCTACCGCGCTTCGCGCGAGAGGGGGAAACTGAATTCAGACAAAATTAATAGGGCTTATTTAGAGTTGAAAACGGTACAACGAATCGTGCTCTTTCTCTAATATTTTGAGGAAACATCAATGCTTTCGCGCTTCGCGCGAGAGGGGGAAACTGAATTCAGATGAATAGGGCTTATTAAGAGTCGAAAACGGTACGAGGAATCGTCTTCTTTCTCTAATAATTTAATAAAACAAAAACTTCCGAGCTTCGCGCGGAAGGGAAAAACTTCATTGAGACGAGTCGAGAACAGTACGACGAATCGTCTTCTTTCTCTAATAATTTAAGGAAACGTCAAAGCTTCCGCGCTTCGCGCGAGAGGGGGAAACTGAATTCAGACAAAATAAATAGGGTTCATTTAGAGTCGAAAACGGTACAACGAATCGTGTTCTTTCTCTAATAATTTGAGGAAACATCAAAGCTTTCGCGCTTCGCGCGAGAGGGGTAAACTGAATTCAGATGAATAGGGCTTAATAAGATTCGAAAACGGTACGAGGAAGCGTCTTCCTTTCTCTATATTGTGATGAAACGCCAAAAATTCCGCGCTTCGCGCGGAAGGGGAAACTTCTTTTAGACGAGTCGAGAACAGAACGACGAATCGTCTTCTTTCTCTAATAATTTCAGGAAACGTCAAAGCTTCCGCGCTTCGCGCGAGAGGGGGAAACTGAATTCAGACAAAATTAATAGGGTTTATTAAAAGTCGAAAACGGTACAACGAATCGTCTTCTTTCTCTAATAATTTAATAAAACCAAAACTTCCGCGCTTCGCGCGGGAGGGGGAAGCTTCATTCAGATTAGAATTAAGAGTCGAGAACAGTACACCGAATCGTCTGCTTTTTCTCATAATGTAAGGAAAAGTCAAAGCTTCCGCGCTTCGCGCGAGAGGGGGAAACTGAATGCAGACAAAATTAATAGGGCTTATTAAGAGTCGAAAACGATACGACGAATCGTCTTCTTTCTCTAATAATTTAATAAAACCAAAACTTCCGCGCTTTGCGCGGGAGGGGGAAGCTTCATTCAGATTAAAATTAAGAGTCGAGAACAGTACACAGAATCGTCTGCTTTTTCTCATAATGTAAGGAAAAGTCAAAGCTTCCGCGCTTCGCGCGAGAGGGGGAAACTGAATGCAGACAAAATTAATAGGGCTTATTAAGAGTCGAAAACGGTACAACGAATCGTGTTCTTTCTCTAATAATTTAAGGAAACGTCAAAGCTTCCGCGCTTCGCGCGAGAGGGGGAAACTGAATTCAGACAAAATTAATAGGGTTTATTAAAAGTCGAAAACGGTACAACGAATCGTCTTCTTTCTCTAATAATTTAATAAAACCAAAACTTCCGCGCTTTGCGCGGGAGGGGGAAGCTTCATTCAGATTAGAATTAAGAGTCGAGAACAGTACACCGAATCGTCTGCTTTTTCTCATAATGTAAGGAAAAGTCAAAGCTTCCGCGCTTCGCGCGAGAGGGGGAAACTGAATGCAGACAAAATTAATAGGGCTTATTAAAAGTCGAAAACGATACGACGAATCGTCTTCTTTCTCTAATAATTTAATAAAACCAAAACTTCCGCGCTTTGCGCGGGAGGGGGAAGCTTCATTCAGATTAAAATTAAGAGTCGAGAACAGTACACAGAATCGTCTGCTTTTTCTCATAATGTAAGGAAAAGTCAAAGCTTCCGCGCTTTGCGCGAGAGGGGGAAACTGAATGCAGACAAAATTAATAGGGCTTATTAAGAGTCGAAAACGATACGACGAATCGTCTTCTTTCTCTAATAATTTAATAAAACCAAAACTTCCGCGCTTCGCGCGGGAGGGGGAAGCTTCATTCAGATTAAAATTAAGAGTCGAGAACAGTACACAGAATCGTCTGATTTTTCTCATAATGTAAGGAAAAGTCAAAGCTTCCGCGCTTCGCGCGAGAGGGGGAAACTGAATTCAGACAAAATTAATAGGGCTTATTTAAAGTCGAAAACGGTACAACGAATCGTGTTCTTTCTCTAATGATATGAGGAAACGTCAAAGCTTTCGCGCTTCGCGCGAGAGGGGGAAACTGAATTCAGAAGGATAGGGCTTAATAAGAGTCGAAAACGATACGACGAATCGTCTTCTTTCTCTAATAATTTAATAAAACCAAAACTTCATTTAGACGAGTCGAGAACAGTACGACGAATCGTTTTCTTTCTCTAATAATTTAATTTAATTCTTTTTTTTTTTAAAGATGCGCAAGACTCTAAAGAAAAAAGTCAGTGAGCGGCGAGGCGCCATCCATATGCGTTCTCGAACAATCAGAAAAATCGTGGAGGGGGGGGGGGCATTATGGTTAATTAGGGTTAAGAGTCGAAAACGATACAACAAATCGTCTTCTTTCTCTAATAATTTAATAAAACCAAACCTTCCGCGCTTTGCCCTGGAGGGGGAAGCTTCATTCAGATTAGGATTAAGAGTCGAGAACAGTACACCGAATCGTCTGCTTTTTCTCATAATGTAAGGAAAAGTCAAAGCTTCCGCGCTTCGCGCGAGAGGGGGAAACTGAATTCAGACAAAATTAATAGGGCTCATTTAGAGTCGAAAACGGTACAACGAATCGTGTTCTTTCTCTAATAATTTAAGGAAACGTCAAAGCTTCCGCGCTTCGCGCGAGAGGAGGAAACTGAATTCAGACAAAATTAATAGGGTTCATTATAAGTCGAAAACGGTACAACGAATCGTGTTCTTTCTCTAATGATATGAGGAAACGTAAAAACTTTCGCGCTTCGCGCGAGAGGGGGAGGGGGGGGGGGGAACTGAATTCAGATGAATAGGGCTTATTAAGAGTCGAAAACGATACGACGAATCGTCTTCTTTTTCTAATAATTTAATAAAACCAAAACTTCCGCGCTTCGCGCGGGAGGGGGAAGCTTCATTCAGATTAGAATTAAGAGTCGAGAACAGTACACAGAATCGTCTGCTTTTTCTCATAATGTAAGGAAAAGTCAAAGCTTCCGCGCTTCGCGCGAGAGGGGGGAACTGAATTCAGACAAAATTAATAGGGCTTATTTAAAGTCGAAAACGGTACAACGAATCGTGTTCTTTCTCTAATGATATGAGGAAACGTCAAAGCTTTCGCGCTTCGCGCGAGAGGGGGAAACTGAATTCAGAAGAATAGGGCTTAATAAGAGTCGAAAACGATACGACGAATCGTCTTCTTTCTCTAATAATTTAATAAAACCAAAACTTCCGCGCTTTGCGCGGGAGGGGGAAGCTTCATTCAGATTAGAATTAAGAGTCGAGAACAGTACACCGAATCGTTTGCTTTTTCTCATAATGTAAGGAAAAGTCAAAGCTTCCGCGCTTCGCGCGAGAGGGGGAAACTGAATTCAGACAAAATTAATAGGGCTTATTTAAAGTCGAAAACGTTACAACGAATCGTGTTCTTTCTCTAATGATATGAGGAAACGTCAAAGCTTTCGCGCTTCGCGCGAGAGGGGGAAACTGAATTCAGATGAATAGGGCTTATTAAGAGTCGAAAACGGTACGACGAATCGTCTTCTTTCTCTAATAATTTAATGAAACGTCAAAACTTCCGCGCTTCGCGCGGGAGGGGGAAGCTTCATTCAGATTAGGATGAAGAGTCGAGAACAGTACACCGAATCGTCTGCTTTTTCTCATAATTTAATGAAACGTCAAAGCTTCCGCGCTTTGCGCGGGGGGGAATACTGAATTCAGAAAAGGATAAACAGTCGAGAATGGTACAGCAAATCGTCTTCTTTTCTTAATAATTTAAGGAAACGTCTAAGCTTCCGCGCTTCGCGCGGGAGGCTCATCACCCACACCCCCTTATGAGCGCGCTTTTAAGTGATTCTCTTGCTCACTACCGCCCCTCCCTAAAATAAGATCCTAGCTCCGCCTGCATTAAAATATATAGCTATGATGCTGACTACATTTAAGAAATAATTCGTATATTGATGTCGTCGAGGAAAATGACCATTTTGCGCATATGCAAGTACTATAGATAGTCCATAGGAAAAACAATTTAGCCTTCGGCCCCAGGTTTATAGGGTTGACTTTGTAGATATTGGAAATTTAATTTTGTCGGTAATTGGTGGCTACTTTTGTCGGTAATCGTTGGCCTCTACACCCCCCCCCCACTGAAAAAGGTCTAGCGACGCCCCTGCGTCCAAGAGGCCCCTTTGAAGCCATCCGTGGCACCGCGCGTCTTTTGTTTCCCCTACCGTAATCCCCTTAATCCCTCTCCGAGACCATACAGCTAGCTCTAGGTAGTAGTAGTAGCTCTAGGTCCTACCGTTCCACCCACAGCCCAGGCCAGCGAGCACGGCGGCTTATGCGTTGCCGGCCCGTAATTGGGATGAAAGTGGTGATGAAAGGACAACTTCTAACCATCTTCCAACAAATGCGCAAACATATAATACAATTTCATTTAGTTCTTTGGGGAGATTAACATTTGGACTACCTTCCTAGCTATATACAAATTCGGAAATTTTCGGAAAATGTCAATAATTAGATGAGAAAATCATGATGATGGAAACCTTACATTCGCTCCAACTCACGATTTCCTTGGTCAATTTTGCTGGTTGAAATGGTTTCGTCTTCAGTAGAACTATCCGAGCACGAAAAAAGCATTTGATAACCAAAATAAAGTTTCATTGGTCATATGTCGGGAATTCTGTATTTTATATGTTATAGCTAAATACATCTTCACTGAACATTACCTAATTTTTCGGTGCCACGCATGTCTTCAAAGCTCGATGCCTGCATATTTTTACGACCGAGTGAATAGGGAACTTCGGGAAGCAGACGGCCCTGCGTAACATTTCGTAATATTTGGAATACTAGAGGGGAACTGTTCATTGATAAGGACAGCTGTAGATGGATTTGATGGCTGGAGAGGGTTACATTTCTTTTTGTTAAGCCAAGCTAATCTTGAATATCTTTTCTTCGGGAAATTCTTTCGAGACGGAGTCTCCATTCATTACAGCTTCCTGGTCAAACCATTCAAAAGGGGATATGACCCGATTCTGATAACTAAAATCTTTTGCTTGTAAATACACAGGATAGGGGTTAATTAACAATCAAAGAAACCAGACTTTCAAATTAAACCCCCCCCCCCGGAATGATAGTAAGGACGTCATTTGTTCCCTCTTGAAACGCCGAACATACCACGATGTGTGCAGCTGAATTTACAACGGCGTCTTATTTTGTTTACAAGCGACAGATTCCTTTATTTTTGTATCGCTGCATTTGTCATCAAAATAAAACCATGCGCGGGGTTTAGAGTGAGGCAATAAATTATACATTTAGCCTGACGGTAGTGAAGTAAGAGAAAGAACTCAAGAGAAGATGAAAACACAGGCACTGAAAATGTGTGAGATGTCATGGGTCATCGTCTGCTTGTGCAAATCATGTCCATACTGTGATCTCACACATCTCAGCAGCGTTCTGAGAGCTCTTTAGGTGCTATGTCGTTGCTGTATTTTAAGCGTTTTGTAATTTATAATAATCATTACTTCGAATGTTTCCAAGCATTGAATTTCGATAACCTTGTCGAATCAAAGTTTTAACTTTGCAATAATGAAAAAAAGTTAGTTTTTAAAATCAATGAATATCTACTTTAAGTACGTTGTCACTCAGTCTAATTGCAGGACGGGGACAATTTTGAACAGGCTCGAAGTTCTAGAGCACTCTTCTCGTCCAAGCTAGTCCGAGCCCGTCAATGAAGTTCTTTAAAAAAAAAAAAATCGCAAACAGTTGCTACTACGTTTGGCAACATTTCCCAGAACGTAGTGAGAACTAGTTTGGTGAGATGGGGGCTTCTCTTGAATGTCTTGATCTGCAAAGCTTGAACGGGAATGAGGAATGGCGAGAATGCGCTGTATTTTTAATGCCCCCGATCCAAGACGGGATTGCACACGCTCTAGGAGCGCGTTTGAACGCACTAAGATTGAGATGAGGACGAGTTAAACTGTTTCTGAACGGGGTGGTCGGGTTACAAACTAGTTAGAACAAGTGGTGAACTAGTTAAAAATGGGTTTGGCCGTAATTGGGAACGAGGTAGAACTAGTTAATAATGAGTTAAAACTAACTACGGACTGGCTTGGACTGGCAAATTTACCCAATCTGAACTTGATATGAACTGACTGTGGATGGGATACAGACGAGGTGGACTATTGAGGACTGTTTATGAACGAACTAGGATCGTATTATAGTAATTATTCACACATTCTGCCCCGACCACCAGGGCAGACGCGGATCCAGGATTTCTTGGGGGGGGGGGCCACTTTTTTTTGTTTGTTTGTTGGGGGGGGGGGGGTCCCTAGAAAAATCGCAACGACTCAGCCAGCCGCTGAATAAGGGGGGGGGGGGGGGGAGGACACCTTTTTTTTTTTTGGTCTCGAAATTTGAAAAATTGACATTTTGTTCCGTTGGGGGGGGGGGGGTGAGGTGAGGTCACCTTTTTTAGGTCAGCCATTGGCATAATTTTTTGTTTGTTTAATTTAAAAAAAAAAAAAAAAAAAAAAAAAATCACAAAGGGGGGGGGGGGGTTTGCTCCAAATACTCACATACAAAAAAAACCGAAGGGGGGTTCAACCCCCCAACCCCCCACCCCCCCCCCCCCCCTCTGCGTTCGCGCCTGCTCGTCTGAATACGTTTCTATAAATCATTAGAGAAAGAAGACGATTCGTTGTACCGTTTTTTACTCTTAATCCTCGTCTAAATTCATCCCCCCTCCATCCGCGCGCGCGAAGCGCGGAAGCTTTTACGTTTCAGAAAGAAGTCGATTCGTTGTACCGTTCTCGACTCTTAATCCTTGTCTAAATTCAGTTACCCCACCTCCTGCGCTAAGCGCGGAGGCTTTGACATTTAATTTAATTATTTGAGAAACAAGAGGATTCGTTGTACCGTTCTCGAAAATAATCCTCGTCTGAACACAGTTTTCCCCTCCCGCGCTTCGCGCTGAAGCTTTTACGTTTCATTAAATCATTAAAGAAAAAGGACGATTCGTTGTACCTTTTTCGACTCTTAATCCTTGTCTGAATTTCGAAAATGTTTTTTGTCTGCTCCTTTTTCTTTAAACGTCCTCTTCCTTTTCTCTCCTCTCTTTTTTGGCCGGCGTTTTTTTTTTTTTTTTAAAGGGGGGGGGGGGGGCGCCCCCACTGCCCCCTGGCTACGCGCCTGCGGTCAGATGAACATCTTTTGGTACCTTGTCCGCCCCCGTAAACTCATGGGTTGAAGGCAAATTTTGTCAGATAAGCATTCAAGGGCCCGCCTCAGGGCACCTGGTGGGGTCGAGGGTGCGGAAACCCCTGAATCTCATGGGTTTCATGGATTTGCTTACGGTCAGATGAACATATTTTTATACCTTATTTGTGACACTGGCAGGACGCTGATTGCCGTGAGGTCCAGCGGGCGGAGCCCCCAGAAGCTCAGGGGTTTTAGGCATTACTTTACCGTCAGATTAGCATCCAGCTCAGGGGTTTAGGCATTTGATTACGGTCAGATGAACATATTTTTTATTTGTGACACTGGCAGGACACTGATTGGCGTGAGGTCCAGCGGGCGGAGCCCCCAGAAAATCAAGGATTTTAGGCACTAAATTGCGGTCAGATGAGTATCAAGGGGCCTGCCCAAGGGCCCTTGGTTGGGTCCCGGGGGCAGAGCCCCCGGAAGCTCAGGGGTTTTAGGCGTTTAATTACGGTCAAATGAGCAATTTTTGATACCTTATTTTGTTGTGACACTGGAAGTTAACTATTCGATCTTTCTTGCTCTTTTTCTTTCTAAAATTGGGGGGGGGGGGGGGGGGGGAGCTGGAGGCTCCCGATCACCGCCGTTCCGCGGGCCCTGACATGTAGGCATCTCAAGAAGCATATTTCTTGCCTGGCTGTTAATTTACAAACGCATAAAAAAGTATAATTTACTAAAGATTGAGGAAAAATCTCGGAAAATTATGTGTAAACCACCGTTATGGAATTAGAAATAAACCACGTTTAAATTTTAAAATTTTATTTCCCCCGAGCCCCTTCCCCGATCAATACGCCAGTGCCCCCACCCCCACCCCCGATCTACACTTTGTTGGCGGAAAAATCGCAACTGATCTCCCCTACCTTTCTTCTTTCTCTTTTTTCTTTCCCTTTCTCTCCTCTTTCCCTTTCCCTTCCCTTCCTTCTCTCTCTTTTAGGTTTGATGGGGGGGGGGGGGGGGGTGGGGGGAGGGGGAGGCAAGGTCATTTCGGCCCCCACCCTTCTCCACACGTTGTTGGCGGGATTAACTGCAAATGATCTATTTCCCCTTCTTTTCACCTTTGTGTTCGGTCCCTTTTAGCTCCCCTTTTTTCCTTTTCCTTCTCTCTCTCTTTTTTTAGCGGGGCGGGGGAGGCAGGGGCATTTTGCCCCACCCCCACCCCGCTCCACAACTTGTTGGCGGAAAAATTGCAACTGATACCCCCTTCTTTCTATTTCCTTCCTTCTCTCTTATTTTTTTGATTGGGGGAGGGGGGAGGCGACAGCCTGGGAGGCGAGGCTCTTTCGCCCCCCCCCCACCCAGAACACTTTTTCCCCCTTTTCTTTTCTTCTTCCTTTTCTTTCTTTCCCTTTCTCTCCTCTTTCCCTTCTTTTCCTACTCTCTCTCTCTCTTTTTTTTCCCTCCTTTTTTTCCCTCCTTTTTTTCCCTTCTTTTTTTTTCCTTCTTTTTTTTTCCCAGGGGGGGGGGGGGGGGGGGGCTGTAGTATTTAAGCGACTACTCCGGAACCGCGGCAGATATAAATTTGTTGTCGTATTATTATTCCTAATGGTCTAACGAATATATGTAGTGAAAAAGAATGCTTAAAGATAAACTTGAGTTCTGGTAAAAAAAAGAAAATGAATTCTCACAGAATCTAATGAAACTTACACTGAATGTTCAAGATTACAAATAAATATCATGTGCCAAACAATTTTGGAAGAAAATGTATACTGGCAGAGTAATGAGCATAGAAACATAAGGAAATCAGGGTAGTACTAGCCCCGACACCATGTGTGTTGTCCCATATACATCTTTCTGTGTATTAAAGTGATTGTTACTTTACCAAGACTCTGCCAAATTTATGATGATTTTGATGACTCCAGAACCTTGCATTACACGCCATTACTTACATGCTATATGATCAACTTTTCTGATCCATTCCACACCTTTTCTTTCACAATGCAATCGCATTACCAGAACTCAAGGTTATCTTTAAATATGAATAATATATGATTTATGGGTAAAAATGTGAATTTTATGACCTCATTTGCATAAATTACCATTAATATGCAAATGAGAGAATAAAACAAAAAAATGAAATTACCATAGTATTCTATACACCTCACTTGACATGCATGACAATTTTCGCGGCGATCGGCTGTGAAACGGCCGAGATCTTAGGGGGTCAATTGACCCCCCACCCGGTAAAAACCTGGTCTTAAATAGCCCGGTTAAAATAGGGTTAATTAAGCTCCCATCACACCGAACTAGTTCTTACTACGTTCTGTAAAATGATTGCCAAACGGGCTCAAACTGTGTGCGGACGGAGTTGAACGTAATAGCAACTGTTTACGATCTGTTTAAGAACTCAATGGACTGGCTATACGGGCGAGTGCTTGCATTATGTTGATAGATATAATTAAACAGTTAAACAATGTATTCTCAAGTCAAAGGATAATGAAAGGAAAGATATTTTAATACTAAATCTAGCAAATATCTATAAACGCTTCATCAAATTAATAATTCTTCTTTGTCTATAATTTAGCCCTGGAAGTCTGACCGAGTTCGAGCTCTATCTCCTCGCTGAAGGTATAAATCCCTTAGATTTCAGGAAGGTCGGACTAGCGTTAGGATTCAATGAGGTTGAACTAAGTCAGTTTGAGAAAGACAAGCCGGGCAACTCCATGGAAGCTACTTATCAGATGCTTTACAAATGGTGGAAGAAAGAACATGAAAGCGAGGCGAGGGAGATACTAGTCAACAAGTTAGAAAGCATTAAGCTGGTTCAACTTGCTGATAGTGTACGAAAAGGTACAGTATTACACACATACATCCCCATCAAACACACATAAGGCCTATATAAGTATGCAGTATCCAACACACGTGAGCATACCCCAACAATAAAGTTGAATATTCAACCGTAACTTTTAACAAAATTCTGATTAACACAGACGAGCCATATTTTCTTTAAAAAAGTAGATTCGAGTTCTAATTAAAAAAGACGAGTCATATTTTCTTTAAAAAAATAGATTCAGATTGATGTTATGATAAATTTGTAGGTAAAGTTACGTATTCCATTAAAACAATGCGGCAAACTAATAGTGCACCGGCTTAGCAAAAAAAATTGTGCACTTTTTGAGAAAAGCATGAAAATTCTAGCATAGTTTGCTTTCACCATAAGATTTATTTTCAGATGTGGAGGGAAGTCAGATTTGACCTCTGATGACCCTGAGAGGTCAAATCCAAAATGGCCGCCAGTCCACATGTTCTAATGTACAAACACGCTTAACTTTTGAACCAAATAGTCCATGAAAAAACGTTTAAGGTGTCATTTCCAACTAACTTGGGGATGCCAATTCATTTGGTAATACTTTTGAGATCGCCGGAACTTAGGGTTTTGCATTTAGGTCAAGGTCAAGGTCAAAATTAAAAATTGACTAAAAAATAGCAAGTTTTGAATGGTTACAAAAAGTTTTCCCATTCATTTGTCATTTGTTCTCCCCTATGTTCTCAAATTTCTTTAGGAATGGTTCCCCTGTATAGTCCCCCACCTTAATCCCTTTCAGTTCGTTTATTTCACAATTTGATTTGACCTCTGATGACCCTGAGAGGTCAAATCCAAAATGGCCGCCAGTCCGCATGGTCTAATTGTACAAACACGCTTAACTTATGAACCAAATAGTCAAGAAAAACGTTAAGGTGTCATTTTCAACTAACTTGGGAATGCCAATTCATTAGGTAAAACTTTTAAGATCGCCAGAACTCAGGGATTTGCAATAAGGTCAAGGTCAAGGTCATATTAGGCCAACAAGTGTTGTTTTTTGTTGTTGTCATTATTTTTAAAAATAATAAAAAGACCCATGTACCACCACTTTGCCTATCCAAGGCCAAATTTTACAGCGCTGCTTATCGGCCGGTTCTCTGCTTACGTATGAGTTTCTACTTTATAGCACTGCTAACCGTAAGCACACGAAAAAGCATTAACCTTACACTGCTTACTGGGCGAAAATGAATTTTGTAACAATGCAAATCCATTGTGAACGCGCAAGGTGGACGCCTTGTTTTCTTGCTAACCTGCTTCAGCAATTTTTTCTGCTACAGTTATAGCACGAAAATTTGCTTACCGGTAAGCAGCTTTCTGAAATTGGGCCCAGAAGACCAAAAAAGCTATTCCAAATAGGACCTAAAACCTGTTCATTACCACAACTATGGATATCCACATGAATTTAGCACTGTCCACAACTTATGAATAGTCTCCAGAACAAGAGCACAGTTTAGTGTACGGGAGAGGGGTCCAAAGAGGGTGCCACCCAGTTGTTTCGTTTGTCCAGCCCAAGTCAGATGGCTCTGGCATCTCTGGATTCTTGGCCAATATCTGGTTCCAACAGTTGGCCTGGTAGCAAGTGCGCTTGATGTGCTGCTTGTGCTGCCTGGGTTGGAGGAAAGTTCTCCAGGTTTCTAGACTTGTTTCCTGGCATCATTCACTATAGGCAAGGAGTTCACTGAAGGAATCATTCACCTCTGGGAAAGACTTCTAAGTTTCCCAGGCAGTCTTCTTTCCTCTGAATGCAGAAACAGTGTCACCCCCGGTGAACGCATGAAAGAATGAGATAGTCATACATTGTGTCGGACTCATGGTGGCAACTATTTAGTGCAAAGATATGTACCGAAAGCTTGATCTGACACCAAAAGCGATCCACAGCATCAGGTGCTGTCTTGCTGAATGAAGCCATGGCTAGTACAACCGCATCAGTACCAACAGTACGTATGGTAGCTCTAGCTGTTACACCCTTTTTGCACAGCATCTGCCACATACAGAAGTAGACGAGTGTCAGCCTATCCCCGTGCGAGCATGGAGCAATGCCTGCATGCCAAGTGTGACTCAGCAGGAGAGCAGAGTACTCCACTTCCATCTGTTGCATACAGTTCCTTGCCCTGTGGTAGAGGAAGATGAACTTCTTCGCGTGACAGGAAAGCAAACAACTAGGTTTTGTTCTCATTGACTCGAAGGAAGTCCTTCCAGCTTTTTTGCAGCACAGTAGAAGGAGCCACCCTTTTCCTGGTGCCCTTTCCCCTTTCCGGCCTTATTGAGGTTTTCAGGTAAGTATACACCCTAGCCAAGGTCGATGCGGATGCTTTTCCCGAGTTGAGCAAAGATGTATGGGGCAAACATTCTTTCTACATACTCTTGAAATGTTCTTGATGTGCCAGGATTGAGCATTTGAACCACAGCTTCACCATCAATAAGTATTGCTTGGGCCACAGGTGCACTATTGTTTTCGAGCAGATTTGATACCAGGCAGCGAAGTAGATCTGCTTTAACTCCAAACCGCATTTTCCTCCAGTTAACAAAGCTGGCGGGGCTGCCTGGTTTTCATGGGAGAAGAAACTGTCCATATCTCCATCCCGTGTCTGACACGAGATGTACGTCCTCGAAAAGATAACTTTGGCCGGCTGCCGACTAAAAAGTGGCAACTTGTTCGTATGAAGTGTTTGTGTGACAGGTGTCGTACACTTTGTGTACTGCTCCTCACCTAGGGTCTCAATCCTTCTCCCCGTTTCAGCCACTTGGGTGTCCATGATATGTAGCTTGTGCCAATGCCTAGTAGGTCTTGACTTTGTTCTAGAAATGGATTCCCCATCTCTTTCAGTACTGTCAGAAGTTCCTTAACATCCCTCAGGAATGCTGTCTGCACTCCAGGCTGCTGGCCATGGTGATGTTGTCTAGTGTTAGCAGAACCGTTATTTTGCTTTATGGCCTGTTCCTCAAACTATGTAGTGATCCTTTAAATTACTTAGAACCAAATAAAACACAAAGTAACTTAAAGAACAACTTACCAGTATTATTGAGGAGTAATGGAAAGGGGCAGTTTTCCTGACTTGAATTGAGGTTTTTGCCGTTTGTTTAGCTGCCCACTGACCATGCTATGCATATGGTCAGTAACAAGACAAATAATGGTGTGGTGCTATAATTAGTGATATAAACTAACTGAAAGGGATGAAAATGGGGGACTATGCAGGGAACCACTCCTAAAGAAATTTGGGGACATAGGGGAAAACAAATGACAAATAAATGGGAAAACGTTTTGTAAACATTCAAAACATGCTATTTTGGGGTAAATTTTGACCTTGACCTTGACCTAAATGCAAAGCCCTAAGTTCTGGCGATCTCAAAAGTATTACCAAATGAATTGGCATCCCCAAGTTAGTTGAAAATGACACCTTAACGTTTTTCTTGACTATTTGGTTCATAAGTTAAGCGTTTTTGTACAATTAAACCGTGCGGACTGGCGGCCATTTTGGATTTGACCTCTCAGGGTCATCAGAGGTCAAATCTGACTTCCCTCCACATCTGAAAATAAATCTTATGGTCTAAACTAACTATGCTAGAAGTTTCATGCTTTTCTCCAAAAGTCACAATTTTCATGATATGGGAGCTTATCCGCTGTAATAATCATTATAATAGCTAGTTCTTACATAGCGCTTTTCAGGACCGAAGGCGCTCTCAAAACGCTTTACAGTCTTTACAGATATATATATATTCAGACGGATTCAGGCTTACCCGCACACAATGTATGCACATTCTCCACTCCCTGGGGAGCATTCCAGCCAGGCGTCATTTTTACAAGCGCACACTTGCCTCTCATCACGGCGGCTTTTCTGCTCGATCCTCGAAACGCTTTACAGACATAGATATTATTACCCCGGTCTTCGGATTCAAGCTTTCCCGCACACAGTGTATGCATATTCTCCACTCCCTGGGGACCATTCCAGCCATGCAGGCGTCATTTGTACAAGCGCACACCTGCCTTTAATCATGGCGGCTTTTCTGCTCGATCCTCGAAACGCTTGGAAAAATCTTCTGATTGCACGGGAATTTGACAAACGCATGCATCTTATCCACAATATGGACGATTTTATTTATTTGGCAATCCCGATCTCTCCCACACCTTACCTGATGCAAGCCGAAGAGGGCGTTATCCACGAATCTGTACAAAGAGAAACGATCATACATGAATCTGTATTAGTGTCTGTATTTATGGTATGTATCGATGGTTCGCCGGGCGTAGAAATTCGGGGATCACAACACAGAACTGTAAATTTATATACGTATAATTCATGTGTTTTTCTTTGTAATCAATATAATGATGTGTCTTTTATATTTAATTAATAAATGAAGGGGGAAAAGAGACGAAAAACTACAACAACATTATAAACAGAAGACTGGAAAAAGGGGAGGGGGAGTGTAACATCATCCCCATTTATTACATAATAGAACACAGAACGGTAAACGATTGACCTGTTGAGAGAACATGCGATAGTGGATAGGCGGTAGATCAGAGTAACTAGTAATCTGAAGCCCAACGCAGACTATACGATCTGATTGCGATCTAATTTTGGAAGAATTTGCAATAGGATTTGATATGAACATTTAAACTTCTAAAATCTTAATGATCGAGGATTTAAATAGTCGTATGATGAATAAAATTTAAATTTGAATTGCTTTTCACCCTCCCTTCGAGTGACGTCATACAAATATAGTGTGATTGTCTACGATTTGGCTTTTAATCTGACTAGAAAGCTTAAATGCTGTAATAGAACTATTAACTATAAGAATTATTATTATTATTGAGAACGTACATCAGGAATAGAAATAAAAAAATTGATTAAAAGAGAGGTCATTTAATTTTCAGAATTAAGGTTAGTATTAACAAAATTCCATTTAGTTGGTGACAATTATAGTCAATTTTGACTAACTGACATATAACGCTGAACAACAACAACAGCAACAACAACGTTCGGCAGTGAGTAAAGACGACGTACATCAAGCGGCACGCATTTGTCGACTTCCCCTGCAGTCAGAGGACTTTTATCTTTTTCGACGATCAAGCACGAGTTTCACTGGAATATTTAACGTTGTGCATTTTTTTTTTAAAGACGTGTATCAATCAGATATAATTATTTACGACTCTGGGAATTTACCTTTAACGTCACCATCCTTTGTCTTAAAAACCTGTTGGATACTGCATTGAAAGAGAGAGAGAGAGAGAGAAAGAGAGAGAAAGAGGGAGGTGGGCGATTCCAGGGTTACTTCTTCCATGTGCCACTGACCTAAACATAATTTCATTACTCAAGTATAAGAAGTTAGTAGCCCTACTAGAATTAGGATCAGATTAAATATGTAGTAAAATCACGCATTTAATCTGAAACCGATAATACGCAGTAAGTTATGGACCAAATACCTAAGATTTGTGTATTTCTATGGATAAACATCAATATAATTATGAACGAGGAATTTCCGTTTTGTTGTTGTTGCTGCTGCTGCTGTTGTTTTATGTTAAAATACTGGTCATATTTTTATAGTCATTTTAGAGATAACGTTCTTCACCATCTCATCACAGGTGATCAAATACCGTCAATTACAGAGGAGGAAATCCAACGGGTTGCTGAAGAGGTCAAAGACTATTTGACAATTCATCTATGTCAGATTCAAGCCGATCCACTGAACAGCGAACTTGTACTTGAATTTCAACGTATCTTTACCAATCTAACATTGATGGAAGAAGACAAAGGTACAAAACGCAAGACACCGCTTCTCTACGATAACCTCCTCAAGACCAAAGTCAACGGAATCTATCCCAAACGCTTGTTGGTAGAAGGTGAAGGTGGTGTGGGGAAGACCACTTTTTGCGCCAAGATCGCTTGGGATTGGATCCACGGAAAAGGCTACCAAGATTTCAAACTGGTTCTTGTCATCCTCCTTCGCAAGGCAGAGGACAAGACTGTTGGAGAGATAGTGAAGTCGTATCTGTCTGACAACAATCCGGTCACAGCCAAGCAGTTAGACAAGTACATCCTATCAAATCCAAATTACGTCTTTCTTGTCCTGGACGGCCTAGATGAGTTTGTTATCGATCTTAAAAGCACACAGCAAATCGCCCTGATCACTCTAAATAAGCTGTTCAAGTCAGGGACAGTACTAATTACATCACGGCAATGGAGATCAGATGAGATTAGAAAGGATACCGATCTCAGGAAGGTGTTTGCTTTCATTGCTATAGAAGGTTTCTCTGCCGAAAACCTCTCTTCCTACATCACTAAGTTCTTTCATCCAGACACAGCTTCCTCTGAAGATCTGAACCGATTCATATCAAACAACGATGTGATCAGAGAGAACATGGCCCCCTACCCCATATATACAGCCATGCTGTGCATTATGTGGCAAGAGTTTGATGGAGAGCGTCGAGAGGCAATGTCCAAGCTGCAAACATTCTCCCAGCTATTTGATGAGATGGTCCACTTTTTGGTTGATCATTACCTCTCCAAGCTCGCTGATGCTGATGGAGAATTGGATAGAAATCGCTCGAGAATCTTTCATCATGTAATTCACATAGGTTGTGTTGCTTTCCGGGGACTTGGAAAAAGACAGTTGGTGTTCAGAGAAGACGAGTTTCAGAGCTCTCCGGAGTCTGTTGATATAGGTTGTAAAGTTGGAGTACTTACTAAAGAAAAGCATATTCCTTCGAGGAGAGACAGAAGACACCATTCCTATTCTGTAGTCTCATATGTGAAGTTTCCCCATAAGCTCTTCCAGGAGTATATATCTGGAATGTATATTGCATCTCTTTACAACTCAAACCGTAATGAGTATGACAGGTTGATATCGAATATCATCGAGAGAGCAGAAGAATACAAGTACCTACTGTACTTCACCTCGGCCCAGCAGAAGGAGGTCGGCTCGGATATCATTTCTCGTCTCATAGCGTCGAATAGAAAGGATATTGATGATAACTTCATCGTAGATGTAGCATACGAGAGCCAAGACCAAGCAGTGGCCAAAGCAGTAGCGGATCATCTCTCCTCTAAGTCCGGCAAGAAACTGAGGATCAACAAGGAGATGCAGGCACACACAGTATCAGGACACATTTTCATCATGAATCATCGTGAAGTGGTAAGGAAAGTAACGTCAAATTGTAACATATACATTTCATCTTTGTGCGATCTCTTTGAGTGATAAAGTTTCTATTTGATGTAAATGTCATTCTCAGACTTAAAGTGACGTCATTTTTATACGAACGATGCTTTGAACCCCGACATGCGCTAATAAGGCAATGAATTCTGTACAAACTTCTTTTCACCCAAAATAATATTGAAAAGAATCTTGATAGAATAAATGTTATTTAATCATGGAGCATGTTTAAAATCACTTTCTCGGATTTACAAGGGTAAAACTCTGATCATAATTTGTAATATGAAAACTGCAATGTACACGAAAAACATGTAATATTATTATTAACAATAGTGAGTATTAGGACTTTAATCTGTTAATAGGAGTTGTGATTTATTGTCATTGCAGCACAACCCGTCTTGCCTGTATTTGCAATGAAACTTTTGATATCACGAATCCCATTAGGATTTGCACGTGCATACTGTTCAACCAGTATGATTAAACGCTCACCTAAGTTATTATGAGATAACGTACAGAACCCAGGAAATGTTATATATGGTGGGATCAGAACAATTCCTTTAAAATGCAAAATGTTATTGTTAGATTATTTGATGTTTATATTGATATATAGATTATGCAAAAAGAATAAGACACAAAAGAGAAATGGGGGAAACATCAGTATCAATTAATCAGGAAAATATGGTATCGTACCTTGTAGGATCACCTGATTACTGAGAAGTCGTGTGGTCGGACGGCTTCAGAGGACCTGGCTGAATTCATCTGCTCGTCACGATCATTGAGATCTATTATGATTGCTAGTACTATGCACGATGCCTTCTACTCGGTGCTTGCGAATGAAGCAGTTGATTCCAAGGTCAGTGTATATCTGTGTATCATCCATGCTGTCGTATTTTTGATACATCATTCTTTTAAGTAAAATGGATGCCATATTGAATCAGGAAAATAACTACCTTGATGTCATAATAATGAATTGAATTAGGAGAACACTGGGAATCAGAGATTATTTTTAGAAAAATAAATGTAAAATATTTTTTTCATCAAAATAAGAAATATTTCATTAAACTATTTGTCAAATTTTTATATTTATTTTAAATTTATATTTATATTTATTTATATTTGATGTTATATTTGATGATTCAATGCAGAGAGTTTCCAAATAAATTAGTTTCTAACTTTCTATATCTTCAATCACTCTAATCGAAATTAACAAATTCTCACATAGTAATACAAATCTAAAATAAGTGATATATATATGATATATGATATATATTAATCCTCACTACCAGGTCCCTCGGAGAGGACCTAAAGCCGTTGGCCGTCTGGTTGCTTACTTACAAGCATTTATGCTTTCTTAACCCTATTTAGCCCGGGCTATTTTGAAACTGCATAGCCCGGGGGGGGGGGGGGGGCTATGCAGTTTCAATTTCCCTATGATCTCGGCCGTGAAACGACCGATCGCCGCGAAAATTTGCATACATGTCAAGTGAAGTGTATAAAATACTATGGTAATTTCAATTTTTTGAAAAATTTACTCATTTGCATATTTATGGTAATTTATGCAAATAATGTTATCAAGTTCACATTTTTGCTCATAAATCAGACATTATTCATATTTAAGCATTCTTTCTCACTACATATATTTGTTAGACCATTTGGAATAATAATAGAACACAACAAATTGAAAAACCAGGGTTATTCATGTTATCTATTGTTTTGATAATTTCTTATGTATTTCTTTGTTTTTTTACCTTATGTATTTTATTGTTTTTGTTGTTTTATTTCATTTCCAACTATAATTCAACTATTTTGACCCCAAAATAAACACCTAAACTATAAACAAGACCAAATAACCAATGTTTTATCTCTTTATTTGAAAAATGAGATTTCCATATGTTTTGTACACAAATCACAAAAATGAGCGTTTTTCGGGCTGACATGCAAAGACAAAAGGACACGTGACTTTGTAATGGTAGGTCCGATTTTCGAAAAATTTCTTTCAAAAGATGCGCAAAACTCGAAAGAAAAAAGTCACAAAATTTCAGTGCAAGATTTTCTTGCGTTAAAAAATTATCGCGAAAAATGTCGAGGGGGGGGGGGGCTTCTAAAGCCCCCCCCCCCCCCCCCCCCCCCCCGGGCTAAATAGGGTTAACAGTCAGGTTAAATAACTATCACATTGATATTACATTGAAATTGTACGAACAAGAGAAGGAAGAGCAGAATTTTGATACCGGCCAGTCCTGCACCTGGGAATGACCAAAACCATGATTATTACGGAGGGGGGGGGGGGGGGGGGGGGATTGGGCAAGGAATCTTTAGATGGTGGAAGTAAGTCTCTGTGTCGAGACGTCAATAGTGAGTGTGCAAATTTAGTATCGAGCTCAATTCTTCTTGCTTGAAGGGAGGGTAGATTTAGACTCTCTAGCCTTTCGAAATAGGTGAGAGGAGTGAAACCGAGAATGATCTTGGTCACACGCCTCTGAACTCTCTCAACTTTCTCAGACTGTTGAAAAGTGATTGAAGAAGACCAGGCAGGTGAGGCATACTCCAGAATGGGACGGATATGGGATGCGTAAATCGTAACTAGATCACTCAAGGATGCATTGTTTTTCTTCAAGATGCACAACATAAACAATCGTCTCGAAGCTTTTTGAACGATATGATCGATTTGTTGACCCCACTTCATATTACATTGCAAAGTAACTCCTAACAGTGACAGGTGTGCGACTTCCTGAAGAACACTTTCGCTGATCTTGATTTCAGGGAAAGGTGGAGGGTTTCGCATGAAACATATGATAATTATCTTACATTTAGACGGTTTGGTCGTCATGTGATTTGTGCTAGACCATTGGCAGCTGGGAGACCTAATCTTGCAATTGTGATTGCTGAGTATATGTCTTCTAAATTCTGCTAGGGTTAGGTCTTCAACATATTTCCATCTATTTGGGGTGAAAGCTGCAGCTTCATTGATCATGATCAGAAGTAGGATTGGGCCAAGCTTGGTGGCCTGTTATTTATTTATTGAACTTAAGAGGTAATCCCACTAAGGCGGACAGTTTTGGATCTGTTACTCAGGAAGTCACACACAACGGAAATGATAGATTGACTGACACCCATATTTATCATCTTAAGCCCCTTTCACACCGGATCTGCGTAGAGTTGCGTAGTGTTGCGTACCGACTACGCCGAATTTAAGCTGCGTACTCATGAATAAATTGATGCTTCGGCGTAGTCCCTGCGTAGGTTTTGCGTAGGCTTGCGTATAGTTACGTACCCTGTGCGTAGGCAGCGCGTACCTACGGCGTAGGCAATTGGCGTAGGGTTACGGACGCTTGCGTAGGCCTGGCGTAGGGTTACGTACGCTTGCGTAGGCCTGGCGTAGGGTTGCCAAAAGTGGCATTTGGTACACGGTTTTGACCGTTATATTTTCAATTTTTTAGTAGGTATTAACAACTGCTGAGGCTATTTTGCAGTAATGTTAATTTGTTCAAGATATTATTTTCCAAAAAATGCAGACATTTTTGTGGATGTACTACATTATTATACTCATTCACAAGGGTAATACATGAACTTTCTGTTGATGTACATTGCAAGGTCACGTGATGTGATTCGATACCTCAAAACGCCAACAAAAGAGCGCTTTTTTTTATTTGTGAATAAATGTGGACAGAACTCTGATATTTGTTGACCATATCCCTTTTTTCACTCATTTGTAAATATCATTCCATAACAGTTTCCTGAAAGTTTGAAGATGATAGCTGTTGTCCTTTGTCCGAAGCGTATATGTGTGTAACAATGTAATGATATAAATGTTAGTCATTTATTACTTCTGACATACACACTCACTCAGTCATACTAACAGAGTGAGACAAAATTATTTCTTTGCTCATTTTAATTAAACAAAATTATTTTACAAACATACAAACAGGGCCATAAACGTACACACAAGCAAACAAACCGAGACAAATACATACATATACAAATACATACAGATACATACACAAAACATAATAACATTTCGCATGAGGCATCAGTTTGTGAGTCTTATCTCTGTTTATTATATCAACAGCCTGAGATGTCAACATCACAAATTGAATAAACCATAACAAGCAAAACATGTCAGTCTGAAAATCCTTGTAGTAGTACAAACAGAATTACAAGCAAGAATACAAAATAAAGTCAAAGAAACACTTTTTCTTCATGAACAGAATAAATGTGAGAACGCACACATGTAAACAAAAATAGCATTTCCCTTGAAAATAATGATCAATACCTGCCAATTTTACATCCAGGTATATCCAACAAAAAATCTTTATACGTTTTTAATGCTTCGTCGGACTGGCGTAGGGTAGCGTATTGTTGCGTAGGCTTGGCGTACAGCTGCGTAGGCTTGGCGTACAGTTGCGTAGGCTTGGCGTGCAGTTGCGTAGGCTTGGCGTACAGTTGCGTAGTTTCTGCGTAAAAAGTCTACGCCGAAGGTACGCGAAAAAAATTAAACATGTTTATTTTTTTGCGTTCATTTCGCGTACCCATTTGCGTCCCTCCGCGTACAGTTGCGTAGGGTTGCGTATGATCGGCGTAGGGTTGCGTACGATCGGCGTAGTCGCTACGCAACTCTACGCAACTCTACGCAACTCTACGCAAGGCCCGGTGTGAAAGCCCCTTTAGTAACTAAAGCGGTATGATAGATAGCGTCAAATGCTTTGGGATAGTCAACTGTGCAAATTGATGCAATCGTTTCCGATTTGTCAGTTTCACGCAAAATACAATCAACCAGGCTGAGGAGGTAATGTACAATGGAAGAGCCTCTGACACTGCCAAACTGATGGGGGTCTATATGATCGGCAATATCACGTCTAATCCACTCCACAAGAAACTCCTCAAAGACACGAGAAAAGACTGGTACAGAGATAGGACGTATTTGATCCAGAGAATTGCGTGGGTTTACTTTAGATTTTCCAATACTCTGGAAACATACCCGATTGTAGATGGGAATTAAAAATGATAGATAATGGTACAGATAATTCTACAGCAAACTCACGAACAAGCCTCAAAGGAATATCATTAGTATGAGATGACTTTGAAATCTTCCGTTTCTTTAATTTATTGTACACTTGGTAAGGTTGGATTTCCGGAGGTGGTGAATCAGCTGGCAAGTACACCGGAAGAGACTTGCGATCCAGGGGTGGTAGGGAACAAACATCCTTAAAGTGGGAGTTTATCCAGTCAGCCTGCTCAGCGAGTGTCACATGAGATCCATGAGATTCATGTCATACAGTACATATTTGTCCTCAACAGTAATGTGTTCGAGTACTGGTTTGTGTTAAGCCCTCAAACCCATTGCTCCCAAAGTCGCGAGGTCAATATTAGCTAGATCACGATATCTCATTTCAAACTCTTCAGTAATTCCCATCATCAAAAACCGCCATGCCTCATCATATTTATTTTTTTAATAAAAAGACAAAAATTACGCCCCTCCCCCTTCCCGCTCCCGCCCCGACGTTCAAAAGTAAATGAGGCCCCTATTAAGGTGAACACAATATTAACTTAAATTGTAAAATAATTAAAACTTACATGGTACCGTATATACAGTATTAGTATAGTTGGTACAAAAAGAAGACCAACCATTAACTAAAGCAGGGCCCCGTCTTATAAAGAGTTTCGATTGATCCAAATCAATCGCAGTTCCTCGTTCCAATAGCAAATTTGCAGTCCCCTATCTCTTATGTCCATAGTTGTGATCGATATCAATCTAAAAAAAGTTGCGATTAATTTCAACTCTTTATAAGATGGGTAAATAGTTGCGATCGATATCAATCGCAAAAAAAGTTGCGATCAATTTCAACTCTTTATAATACGGGTCCCAGATATCTGAAATTTTCTGAAAGTAGTGCTAATTTCAGGTGTGAAGACTTGTACATCATAACAAAATAAATGTGGATGTATTGAGATTTTTTGTTCATAGTGGCAGCAATATTAATATAACTTTAAACAGATTGTTGAATCTCGAACATAATTTTATTAGGTTGTTATTACCATTCATTCAACATAATTTTATCATCATAACAGATTGAGATTCTTGACATCGGGTCTTGGGATCTCAGTAAACGTCCCTCTGCATCAAGCAATTTAGCTCAGTTCATCTGCAAGATGCCTCACCTGAAGAACCTGACACTCATTGGGAAACACGACTGGCAGAATGTCTCGCTACACGATGACTTCTACTCAACATCTTCGTCGATGGCATCGACTGCAAAGGTATTGATCTGATCATATATTTTAGGACTGTGAGCAAATCACTACGCGTTTTGTTTTACTGGAAGTGTACTCATTTCTGTTGTCAAACAAATTTGGACGATTTTACTGTCCGAATTATTTCACAGTTAGAAGGAAAAAGCTTAGGAAATTTGAACGTTTCAGGAGATGGAAGTGCTAGTGCTAATTTCATGTGTCAAGACTTGTCCATCATTACAAACTAAATGTGAATGTATTGAGATTTTTGTTTTCATTGTGGCAACAATATTAATTTTATTTAAAACAGATTGTTGAATCTTGAATCTAATTTGATTAGGTTTTTATTATTATTTATTCAACATAATGTTACTATCATAACAGATTGAGACTCTTTACACCCGGTGTGAGGATCTCAGTAAACGTCCCTCTGCATCACGTGATTTCGCTCAGTTCATCTGTAAGATGCCTCATCTGAAGAACCTGATACTTGGTGGGAGATACGACTTGGACAATGTCTCGCTACACGATGACTTCTACTCAACATCTTCGTCGATGGCATCGACTGCAAAGGTATTGGTCTGATCATATATATTAGGACTGTGAGCAAATCCCTACACCTTTTGTTATACTGGAAGTGTAATCATTTCTGTTGTCAGACGAAGTTGGACGATTTTACTGTCCGAATTATTTCACAGTTAGAAGGAAAAAGCTTAAGAAATTTGAACTTTTCAGGAGATGGAAGTGAAAAAAAAAAATTATTTGATAAAACAAAAAAAAACAGACTTAAGATTTTGAGATTGATAGGGAATAATATTAACCATATTTTTCTTTATTTAATATGACAATACGGATGGCTATCAAAGTGTTGTTGGATTGACACCTATTTTTATTGTGAATTGCTGATAAACTATAATTGTATTGTATTATTACGTAATACTCGGATCACTTTATCTTGCTATTTTATATGTCTTATGATATGTGTTCTGTGGTGACTCTTTCTATACCTATATCGATGCTTCCTCTCTCCCTGTCTCTCTTTCTCTCTTTCTCTCCTTAGTCATCCTGGGCCATCTCTCCTTCTCTCCCCTTTTCCTTTGGATATTTTACCAACGCTCCCTATAGTTCTCTCTTTCATTAGTCCTTCGAGTTCGAGCTCTCTTTCTCTTTCTGCTCATATGTCGATTTTGATGCTGCTCCTATTCTAATTTCATATTGACATTTATATTCATACCTCAATTTATTCATAAATAATACGATAATTTCGTACGAATCTCCCTGTTTTTTCATTGTCTTCCCGAATTTCCATTGTCTGAAAATCGTTCGTACGGCGTTCGTAGCAGTTCGTAATGGCATTTGTGACCGAGGCTTTAGTCATATAATTATCTTGTTATGCTGTGTGCTGCGCTGAGAGCCGGGGGACCTTAACCGCTCATAGACTTTTCTTTATAGAGTTTTGACGCCCTTCTGGCTTTTAGCAAACGACACCATGTTTTTGTCTGATGTTTCACATATTACATGTTTCACCGATGGAAAACAAATTTCTGTATTATATATGGACAATAAAATCTTGAATCTTGTTGCATCTTGAATTTTGAATATTATTAAAACGTACAAACTAAAAACAAATCAGATTTGTAGTATGTAGTCTGTAGTATTTATCTTTCTATTAAAGTGGAAACTGCAAAATGTTCCGCGTCAGTTTGTTGGCACTCTTTTGTGTAACGTAAAAACTAGAGTTTCCAAGTGATATTTCAATCAAATTTATTATAAAAAACGTATTGCCTTTGTTAATGAATGATGATGGCAACTGTATCATGTTGTAATGTTTGAATGAAAGTATATTTAAGAAGTGTAATGTCAGTAATTGTTTATCCAACATAATGTTACTATCATATCATACGGAGACTCTGGACTTCCCTTATTTGGATCTCCCCCTCCTTTAGTCCGATTTGCAAGGGCCAGCGGGATTATCGAATCAATCGTGTGTTGGGGGTGGGGGGGGGGGATACTTCCTTCCTGACAATCTTGGAGCCGGCCATTATACAAAATATCGTCTTAAGTTATAGTGACCAGGTTCTCCTCGAACCAAAGCACATGTTTTTCTTCAAAAAAGTGTTATTGAAGACTAGCATGCGACTGTTCTGCCTCCTTTTTAATTTTATTTTGTTCCGTAATACTTAAGATCTTGAGTAAACTCCTTCATTCATCTCTAATAATAATAATAATTATACTTTGCTCTTTTAAAGCGCATTTCATGTATGTTGACATTAACATGTTCCTACATTCAACAGGTGAATTATGATCTAGAAAATATTCACGATGTCTCATTGTATTAGTAATATCGCTTTATACCTCTTAACATATTCCCCTGTTCCCAATTTGCTGTTATTCATGCCACAATATTGATTGAATCAGTCAAAAAGTATTACTCACATCCTTCATTACATAATAGTCATATATAATCACCATTATCAATCTCAAAATAATATAAGAACTATTCAATGCAATTCAGTTTATTTGGCATCATAAAGAAATTACAAATCATAAAAACAGAATACGTAATACAGTGGCGGATTCAGGGGGCACAGGGGGCACAGGGGTCACGTGCCTCCCCCCCCCCCCGGTAAAAAAAGGGGGAAGAAAATGGGAGAAAAGGAGAAAAGGGAGGGGGGAAAGAAAAAGGAGGGGAAAAAGAAAGAAAAGGGAAGAGAGAAAGAAAAAGAAATAATAATAATAATAATAAAAACGTTA
>JAVYIG010010922.1:0-64941 GCA_035222895.1 Strongylocentrotus droebachiensis | reverse complement strand
CTCTTTCAAGCAAAAGGCGATACCATATTAGCTTGTTTTATCCATTTGATTTCTATCCTTTGCACCTCAAGTAAACATTATATATATTTTATTCATAGTTTTTAAGAGGAGGAATAAAGGATCGATAAATTAACTTAATTCAAATCAAGGAATTTCTCATTATCAAGGACACTCATATCTCCAAATATATGTAGAAAAAAAAGTCACTAAAAAACAGCAATCATCTATAAATTCCTTCTTTAGATGCTTCAAAGTGTAGATGCACTCCATAAGAAGAAATAGGGCAAAAGACAGAGATAGAGAGAAAGGCAAATATAGAAGAGAAAGGGAGGGAGAAAAAAAGAGAGAGAGAGAGAGACAGACAGACAGAGAGAGGGGGGGGGGGGGGAGGGAGAGAAAAAGAGTGAGGAATGGGAGCGAGGGGAAGAAGAAGAAAGAGAAAGAAATGCGACAAGAAAGGGTGGAATGAAGGGACGCAAACAAAATAAGGAAGGAGGAAGAGAGATGTATAATTTCAGATGAGTCATTATCTAACCTATTATGTCTATCTCTAAAATTGTGATTCTGACTAACAATTGACGTTTGATTACTTCCTTATTACGATTGATTCTCCTTGGCAAGCACGCATACATGTAACTAGGATGGGTCAAACAAACACAAGCATGTCTTTGACTGCCCACCAGGAACCCCCTAATAATGTCTTTTTTGGCTTGTACTTTAATAATTGCCAGGGTTCGTGAGGCACCAAGCTTTGCTCATCTTGGAGCCCAGGCCAGCTCTGTTGATATTAAGTTTATATTTCTTCATGATTTCTGCCGATTTGATTATGCATTCAGAACTGAGTAAATGAATGAATGGAATGAAAGAGGTATGTATTGTGTATAGCAGTAATGACCTGCTTGCGGGGAGCGAACAATGTATGCCACACAGTGTGATGAAAATGACATGGCAGTTTAAAAATGATGAGAGAGAGAGAGAGAGAGAGGTGGGGGTGGAGATGTAGAGATAGATAACTAGGTATAAGTTCAGTTAGAGAGATGGTAAGGAGAAAGAGAACAAGAGAGGGAGAGAGAGAGAGAGAGAGAGAGAGAGAGAGAGAGGTGGAGAGAGAGAGAGATAGATAACTAGGTATAAGTTCAGTTAGAGAGATGATAAGGAGAAAGAGAATACGAGAGGGAGAGAGAGAGAGAGAGAGAGAGAGAGGTGGAGAGAGAGAGATAGATAACTAGGTATAAGTTCAGCTAGAGAGATGATAAGGAGAAAGAGAACGAGAGAGAGAGAGAGATAGAGAGAGAGAGAGATATGGGTGTATCCCCACCTACACATTATCATTATTTACTTTACCAATATTTCCTGACAACAACAATGGACTACTCCACCCAAGAAACTATCATAAACAGTAGGTGTGCATGTTTACACAAAGAAATGCATATCCTAATACAAATGTTTCACAAGAAGGGGGAATTCCAAAATTAGTGAAAAATCAAACATCTAGACAAACAAGAACAAGGAAGATTTGTTTTTGAAACATTGAAATAAACTTCTACACTTCCCATAGCTAAGTTATGAAAGATATGCCTTTGATATTCATGATCAATGATCACATGATCAATGAACTATAAAATGATTTATTTAGATGGAAAATAGAAATGAGTCATTGAATAATTCAAGGCTATTATTAGAATATTTTCATTATTGTAAACTATGCACAAAGGCTGGAATTCATAAAACTACATTTATTGATTTGTTTTCTTGTTTTGGTTCCTTCAATTTTAAAATTGTATAGCCTGTACTCTCTCTACAAACACCTTGGTATCTAAGTTTTCTATATATAATCAGAATAAGACCTGTGAACAAAATGCAGTAAAAAAACAAAACAAAACAACTTCTAAATGCAATAGTGAGTGAACGAACACTCTGGGTATGAATAGCCTATTAAACAGGTCTAACGGTAGTAAAAAAATTCAACAAAAATGACAGTTGAGTGAGATAACAGACAAATTTCCCACTTTTCGTTTGACAGGGGATTTTGCCTTTACTTTCAAGAGTGAAGGGAGAAAACAGCATTAAATGAATAGTAATTATCATAATACATGTATATATGTACAAGTTCAAATACAAACATGCACAAGTAAACCAGGTTATCATGAGCTAATACTAAAACTGCTAACTTATCAAATATGCTTTATGTAATGCCGCCCTCTAGTGATTACAACTCTATAGTTTTTATTAAGATATACATCAAGCTCATTTTGGTATCTAGTTTAAAAATTGCATAAAATTGAGCAAAATGAATTTCCAGGTACTGTACTAGTACATGTATCAAACCATATTATTCCAACATTTTTTGCGGTAAAAACAGATGATCAACTGTTTGCATGGTTGCTGGCAATTTGCCAATATTTGAACATGAACAACTTATGTCATTATTTATGTATCGAACCATATTATTTCAAGATTTTTTTTTTGCAGTAAAACAGAAGAACAACTTTCCGCATGGTTGCTGGGAATTTGTCAATATTTGAACATGAACAACTTATGTCACTATTTATGTATCGAACCATATTATTCCAAGATTTTTTTGCAGTAAAACAGAAAAACAATTTCCGGATGGTTGCTTGCAATTTGCCAATTTATGAACCTGAACAACTTATGTCATTATTTATGTATCGAACCATATTATTTCAAGATTTTTTTTTTGCGGTAAAACAGAAGAACAACTTTCTGCATGGTTGCTGGCAATTTGCCAATTTTTAATCAAGGTTGTTCAATTATGTCATTATTTTCTTGCCAATGTCAATGTCAAACACATCCAACCATCCAAGGCCTCTCAATTTAATATATCAAGCCCCAAAAAAAATTGGAATTAGTTTGAATTCATTTGCTTATTTTCTGCAGTAGCTTGTATGCCACATGTGTAATTTTGCACACAACAATAGCCCAAAAATTAATGGAAGTATTACTTTGTGTATATAAACACGATGGTTTTGCAAAATTACCCAACTTCCAATCTTGATTAGCTCCATGACAACCCTTTAATACGAAATAGATCAATCTTCTTGCACCGGTAAGTTAAATATCTTGAAGCCTTTGGTGTATCTATCCCATAATAAATATGATGAGGCTCAGGGAGATTATTAGTGTGACATATAAAGAGTTAACCAAGCATACATGTAGAATATTATCAGAATTATTACAAAAAAGAAGACTGAAAATGTAAAGTGCAATGCCAAAATATAATTTCAGACTTGCATGACTGGACAAGTCGGTAATCCTTTTATTATTTACGAAAACAAAGTTTTTCATTGCAAATATTGTTTGGTATGATTTACTTGCCAATGTGCCCATTTTGGTAGGCTTGGGGTATGCCGTCTGGAAACAGGGTATACTTTTCTCTAGCTTATACATTCACATTTGACTATAGCGACAGCCCAAGGGAAACACAAAAAGTGGTCTTTGTAGATAGGTTCCTTTAGTACACGTTTTGATGCGAACCATTTTCAAGGGAAACAAACAAATGTGGTCTTTGTAGACAGGTGGTCACTAAAGCAGGTTTGACTGTACTACATGCTCATATCATATGCTCAGAGCCAGAGGGGCTTTAATGCATATCATTTAGCGCAGAGTCAATGTGGCTCTTAACAGAAGATATCATCTTTTTGGGCCACAAATTTCACTTTACTTTAAAGGGATAGTCCACCCCAGGATTTTCTTTAGCTGACGATATATAGACCTAATAATACCATGAAGAATGATACAAGTCTCATTAAAATCCATGATCACATAACGAAGATATATCGACTTTTTTATCGAAAATCAGCCGCCCCCCAAATGCAAATGCGTTACATGGGCATGAAACGATCGCCAAAAAATAACCGATAGTATCGAAATTGTGACGTATGTTGCGAGCTGCCTTCTTATTTCGCAGACATTCACTTTCGCTTTCACTTTCATTCATGATTCGTCGTGTCAGTGCGATAACAGTGTACCGCGAGCGAAAGTTTCATGCCCATGTAACGCATTTGCATTTGGGGGGCGGCTGATTTTCGATAAAAAAGTCGATATATCTTCGTTATGTGATCATGGATTTTAATGAGACTTGTATCATTCTTCATGGTATTATTAGGTCTATATCGTCAGCTAAAAAAAATCCTGGGGTGGACTTTCCCTTTAATAGTGGCATCCCAATATTTCATTGTACAATATAAAATATCCAAATATATATATCTGAAATGAAATAAATAAAATAAGTTGTGACATTTAAAAACAGATTTGAATAAAAAATTGCAGCCCACAACCTTAACTACCACCACCACACCACACCACTACCATCACCACTACCATCATTTCTACCACCACCACATAACCATATTAGAATACAACCCATCACCAAATGCAAATCAACGTCAACAAAATGGTATCCCATAGGCATAGGCATAGAGAGCATTAAATGAAGTTGCTATTTGAGCAAATTTCTGAGAATGTATGCAGCTGTGTGTTGTAGAGTGTGTTGTTAGTTAAAGGCAATGGAATGGAAAAAAGAAGAAGATAAATATGTATTAGTTTGTAAATATGAAGTTTGAATAGCATGGTGTTTGTACTTAAAAGTAGGTTTCTACATTTCTTTCACTTTCAAACTAATTTTTATCCTAAGATTAACCTATGATTATGATATAGTAGAATTAATGCCTATTTTTTATCACTACCACAATGGGAAAAATGCCAATTTGCAGAGCTATGCTAAGCCAGTGATCAATCAAATTTAGTAAGAGGGGGTGCCAAGTTATGTAGTGATCAGTGCTTGCATAACAGGGATAATGCTCAAGTATGATATTTTTTGATAAAATTGGAATAGCATCCTGTAGACAGAATTTCTAATAAAAGTATTGATTTTCCAATAAAAACATCTAAGAAAAAACAATTAAGACAATTGAATTCACGAACAAGTCATTTTTCTAAAAGATTATTAGAATTGCATCTTTTCAGCTTTTATCAAATTAGTTGTTTCTTTCATTATTCTGCTCCTGCTATTAAATAGAAATTTTAGAATCTACCAAATATCGAACTTGACACCAGCACAATGAATAAAGGTCAGCTATCTTTCCATGAATATTATTAAACAAAACAAATGGAAACTTAGAAACCATCATACTTATACTAATTAACTGTCATGGTCCATATGGAATTGGTTACTTTCCTTATAAGGATCTGTAGTTATCAAATATGCTTTGATTTGAATATATAGCTGGTAATTAATGTGATCTAATAGAATTTAACTGTTGACATTACCAAAGGTATGTGGGGGTCTATTACTTCGGAAGAAAGCTCTAAAAGCAAGGGTTGGGAAAACTAGAGGTATGACGGTTAGAGGGGGTAGAAGTTGATTTCAATAATTTTTTGCGTTTGTTTTTCAACATGTTTTGTTTCATCGTTGAAAATGGAAAGCCAATGAAATGTATTAGGTCAAGATTGTGAACTTACCTGTTTTCTAACAGCATTTAAAAGACCAGTGTACTAACATATTGATTGAAATTTCCAGAACACTTTACCAAATAACTCATCTGCTATGGTAGTGCAGCTATGGACTCTACCATGCCAAATTAGTAGTTAATATACCAGGAATTTGTGCAAAGTTTTTTTGTCAATACTTGAGTAAACTGGTCAATTAAGTGTTTAAGAGTGAAGCCGAAATGCAATTTTGTGAAATGATAAATGGAATGTCACATTTTTGTTTGGTATTTTTTGTATGAATTGCTCTTTTGGCCAAGGCTGGATGATGTATTCCCAAATGTGTAAACAAAAAGAAACTAATCAGAATTGTTGTCTTCATAGCTTGAAATGGAAGCCCCAACTTTGTGCAAATGGTAAATCTATGTTAGATGATTGAAATAAAATAATAATAAATAAAAGATAAGAATAAATAAAATATTAAATGAAGTAGTGGATAAAGCATAGACAGCAGGATAGAGCCCAATAACCAGAAACTAAAAAAAATGAATAAACTCAAAATTACGATCTAAATAAATGAGAAGGGAGGTGGTGGCAAAAAGAGAAAAAGTGTTTGCATTTTTCACTGGAATGAAGGCTGCAAGGAACTAAATTTGGAGGGGGAAGTGCTGGTTAGGCACTAGAAGTCAAAGAATATTAAGGGGAACGAAGGCAACTGAAAGGGTTGTTTTGCTTGAATGGGGAAAATCACCTCTTTCTTTGTTGGACTGCTTCCATGGTGGGCAAGTTCAGTGGGTTTGTTGTGATCGGTGGCAGCGGTGGGATAGGCCTCAAGGTTGGTCGGTTTGGAGATGGCAATGACTAGCGGTTGGAGGTTTGGTCCATTCACTTGTTGGACATCTAGAACCTGGACGGCTTTCCGGTCCCTTTGAACGTTCTGGAGCTGCATCTGCCGAAGCTTGGCATACTGGGCTTTGAGTTGTATTGTCCTGAGGTTCTCATCATTCGCTGCAGATGCAGAGGGTTGATGTGTCTTTGGTCTCACAGCGGGGTCAGTCTCGCGTCGCTTTATTTCAACACTGGAGGGCGACGGCCGAGGCAACTGACCCGCCGAGTCTGACTGAGTTCTCCGTGGACCAGAAATGGACACAAACACCGGGCTCCGGACCGGCGAGGAATGAGTGGAATTGGGATCCTGGATGATCTGCTGCCGTTGGACGTTGTAGATGCCTTCTGGGGGGTACATATCATTTTCAGGAGAACTGGACAGGCAAATGTTCTCCGCTGACTTGGCCATCCTACCCTGATTGGTCACTTGGCTTGACCGCTGGCCAGGCTTCTCAGGAATGGTGATCTGCTTGGCATTGTTATTAATATTATTCTCGCTGGCAGCAGTAACCAGAATTTTCTTTGCACGCGTGGTCGGAGAGTCCATGCAACCCCGAGGAGGCTTCGGAGGAGGCCCTATTTCACTTGGAGAGGGACTGTTTGCTTTTTGTGAACTATCTCCCTTCTCATGATCTCGCCTTAGAAGTCTTGCCAAGGCCCCACCCATTTTCTTAGATTTTGATTTCACACTACTGTTACTACTACTACCCTGCTGCCCACTTTTGGATGGACTCCTACTGAGGAATGATCTTTTGGTATGTGACTTGTCCTTCCCTGCCTTCCCATTGGAATGTGCCACACCCCCATTCCCAACTGTGACCAGAGTCTGTGAATGGAATGATCCATTGATTTCTTTAGGGGTGGTGAATTCGGTTGCACCCAGGGACGGGGTTGATTTGGATGTCTCATGTGCTTTGGTTGTGCTTGTGATTGGAGGGGGGTCCACCGCAGCGGTTACTGCATTGATTAGACAGCCTGCGGAAGTGCTGGAGGCATTACTCAATGTCTTGTGTCCCCCAGCACCCCCGTCTCCTTCATCTCCCACCCTATCCTTCACAGCTTGAGACTCAGACTCAGGCTCAGGCATACTCTCAACCACTGCCTCAGACTCAGACTCAACCTTCCCCCCAACAACCACTTCCTCACTAGGCACCTTAGGCTGGTTGCTGGTTGAGCTCGACCACGATATCTTCTTGTTGGCCTGCTCTGGAGATGCAGGCGATGCTGGGAAGTGCTTCCTGGGTGGCGGCGGGGGAGGGGGACCTTTCTTCTGCCCCCCTGCAGCTTCTTTCTGGGCCTCCCTCTTAGCCGCCTTCTCCGGTGTGATGATTGGCGTCATGGAGTCATGGTTTTCTTGATCAAAGAGCTCGCGCAGGTAGTGACGCTGGCGGGTCTGGTTGGCCTCGACGTTGTTTGTTCGGCGCAAGTCCTCTCTCTTTCCCGAGAGCGTATGCTCAAATTGATCCTGCTCCATGGGTGATCTGAATCGGTGGGGCAGGTCATGGCGTACATTATCATCCTGTGCAGGAATTAGAAGGGTTAGTGGAAAAGATTAGAGAGGCCACATAAATCCTGCAAATGTGTAGAGACCCTGTTATCCTTCATAAATGAATTAGCATTTAGTATCAGAATAAATGTAAAGTGTAATTTGCATTATGCCTGGGTATATGTGCAATTATAAGATGATGAAGCGGATGCTAATCAAATGATTGGTTGAGACCGTACATGTGTCCAGGCATTTATTTTGCCTAACACATAATTTTACCAATGACCGGTCATTAGCAAATATTAATGACTGGTCGTTAGTAAAATCATGTTATAAAACATCATTTTATAAAACAAATAAAACATAATTTTATAAAGCAAAAAATACACATCATTTGTTCGAGCAATAGTAAAATTACCCACAATCGGTACCTTCGAAACAGTCCAAACACCCTCGGCTATCACCTTGGGCATGTTAGACTGTTCCAAGGGTGCCTTGTGTGGGTAATTCTTACTAATGCCCTCACTGCTGTGTATTCCATGAGTCATATATCATTAACAAATTCCACAAGTGATGGTAACGTTTTCACGAAACCACTGTTTATGAAAAACATCTCTTTGATGATAGTTAAACATCTATTACTTTAAAGATACACACACTAGATAATTTAGAGAACTTATAAAATATAACAATACATTTTACATTATAATATTGAAACTAAGCAATAATAGATATAAGAACATATAGTGCAAATTCTGTGATAGCAGGACAAGATACTAATCACCAATTTATTTCATTTAATGGCTGTGCAAAGTTAAGATATATATCAGACAAGAAAAGGCATAGATTTAGATTGCAGATAACAAAGAATGCAAGCTCCTGGATTTGTTTAAATGTATGAAATATGGGATACTATACAAATTCTTGATACCAACAATTTGGAAAGAAAAAATCAAACAGATGGGGATTTGTGGTCAAATTGTTTTTTATGAAGCATAAATGTAAAAGCAATTCGTTGTGCAAAAGTTGCTTTTATTTAATTTGTTGTTGTATGTAAACATGTTTAAATATTTCCTTGTTTTTAAGTAGATAATGAGATATGTCATATGGTTTAAATATACATCTGTGAATATCATTTATAGTGCAAAAGTCATTTTTGTGATTGATTAAATATGAAGACTCATAACTGTAAGGAATATACATGCAGGTCAATCTTCACAGGCATAAATCATTGTCAGTTTAGTAAATGTAACGTACGGTGCAAACGTAATGTCTGGTGAAGAAATGATTGTTGGAATAAACACAATGTAATGGATGTGCATGCTTAAAGATGAAATGAGTGAAATAAGACAATGACTTACTTGATAACTTTCCACTGTTTCTCGTTTGGCCTCTGATGATGTTGGGAGAGGGGAACTTTCAACCCGAATGACCTGTCTGCTTGTGGTCACTGTGGGGCTGATGGTGGGGGCGATGGTAGGAGAGGAGGGGGAGACAATGTAAGGCTCATCGTTTGTAGCTGCCATCCTAAAAAGGGTGGAGAGTATATGATAGGATTATGATTATAATTTGATTGAATCCCAAACCAAGTGTGAAAGGGTGTTAAGAACAAGTATATGATTTATTTCAAGAAAAGTTGAGAATTTCATTTGAATACTATTCTACAGTGTACTTCTCTTTCTATCGTTCATGCTTTCATTCATTTAGAGTTCTGGTGATTCTTCTTTCTCTCCATCCATCCATCCATCTATCTTTCTATCCATCTATCCATTCATTTACCCCTCCATCTATCTATCTATCCATCCATCCATCTATTTTTCTATCCATCCATCCATTCATTTACTCCTCCATCTATCTATCTATCTATCTATCTATATAACTATCCATCCATCCATCTATCTTTCTACCCATCCATCTATTCATTTACCCCATCCATTTATCTATCCCTCCATCCATTTATCTATCTATCTATCTATCTATCCATCCATCTATCCATCCATCTATCTATCTATCTATCCATCCATCCACCAATTCATCCCTCGATCTGTCTATCATTCAATCATAATATGACCCTACCTCTTGAGCGTGTAGAGAGTACTGGTGATCTTTTTACATCTCTTTTATCTATTCATCCATCAATCCACCCATCCATCTTATCTATATATCCATCCATCCATCTACCTATATATCCACCCATCCACCCACCCACCCACCCACCCACCCATCCATCCATCCATCTATCCATCCATCAATCATACTACGATCCTACCTCTTGAGTGTGTAGAGAGTACTAGTGATCTTTTTACATCTCTTGAAATGATCATCCAACCTCTGTGGCTCATGTTTCATCCAACTGAAAGAAATCAAATTAAATCAAACCAACTTTACAATGAAATATTCATTAAAAACATCTAAAATTGTACAAATCAACCCGATTGTATTTAAAACAAGAGTTAAGTTTGGACCATAACTCACTGCATTATCCTTTCTACACCTACTTCCCAGAAAGTATTAAAGCTGCATAAAAAAATGACTTATAGTTGGCAATATCTTTGTTCTCAGCAAATAATATCCAGAGTTAACGTAGTCCCTATATTTTGTAAGAGTGATGTGTGAATACTATACAGATAAATTCAGTTTCTAGCCATCATCTTTTTAAGCTTGAGAAATAATTGAAAAAATACAAAAAATAAAAACATATGTTTCATTTGTTGGCACTACCAGAACGTTATTTCTTAGTTCTCTCTTTTAACCATTTTGACACATTCAGACACAAATATGGGGCACATTTTTCCTTTTAAGTAAGAAGGTATGCCACATTGGGTTTTGTTGGTGGGGGGAGGGGGTGTGCCCTTGTTACCCCCTGGACGTGCCACTGACTTAAGAATTGATAACGACTTACTTCTCCTCTCTGACTACTACCTCCATCTCCCCTTCCTGAACAGTCTTCAGTTTCTCAGATAGAACTGGGAAATTCACTATAAACAAAATACAAATTATACAGGTTACAACAAATTAAAAGAAAAGAGATCATTCCAGTTGCTTCTGTGGGTGGGAACTTTACACACTTTAAACCTTTAACTAACTCAACGAAACAACAATAGTCGATCTGCTGGATTTAAAACTACAGATTATAGTCTCTCAAGGGAGTGGATAGTTTATAGATGATTGTCATGTCATGATCTCCCTACTGAAATACAAATCAATCTATTGGTTAAATGGATTTAAAAGTAAATTGAAGAATTTTGTATTAACACCTGAATTGAATCCGGTTGTTTGGCAGTGTGTCTTTTGAAAAATATTTGTTTAATTGTTATGATATTTATTATAAAGTTATCTTACACCTATTCTTATTGTGAATAAAAGATTATGTCAAACATGTCTTGCAATATACTTCATTTATACTTTGTTCGGTTGGCCGTCTTGACAGAACCCCCCCCCCCCCCATTGGTATTTAAAGGCCATCCTAATTCCTACAATACCGTTTTTTTTATTTGAACTGTATTATACTGGATATATATATTTTTTAAAACTTGTATATGCATGTATATATTTCATGTATTTACCTATGTATTTGCTGGAATTGAAATAAATGAATTGAATTGAATAGAATTGAATTGAATCGTTATACCTTTCTGTTCTGCGATCCCCCTGCTGCAGTTACCCAGCACCTGAGCTTGTTGCTCTAGGCTGTCCATATCAACGCTGCCTCTGTTGTTGATCGTCTTCTCTCGAAGCTTGTCCACATTCTCGTCCAGTATTCTGAAATTCAGTCCAGAATTCAATTAAAATTAAAAACCTTAAATTTTTTATTTAAATTAAAGATAAGCTTGATCGAGTTCTGGTAATGATAGAAAATAAATTATCGCAGAATCCAACAAAATTTACACTGAATGTTCAAGATTACAATGCAATCCAATTTATTTCATTCTATTTTGTTTGAAATGGAAATAAACAAAAGGAATAGAATAGATAGTTGTGCTAAATTCCTATTCATCACAGCTTGATATCAATCGCAGCTCTGTATGACAGAGATAGGAGTGTGTACGTTTGAAATTGAATGTACGATCTGGATCAACTGGAACTCTATAAAACCGGTTTGCAATATAAAATGGGAGTTTGTGAATCGTTTCTCACCTACCAGTTGTGCTAAATTCTTATTGATCACAACTTGATATCAATCGCAACTCTGTACTACAGAGATAGGAGTTTGAAAGTTTGAAATTGAATGTAGGACTTGTAATCGATCTGGATCAAATGCAACTCTATAAAGCGCTGTTTGCAATATTTGAATTTGGAGTTAGTAAATCGTTTCTCACCTCAGATCCCTTTCAATCATCTCCTGAGTCTGCAAGTACTTGATGTATTCTTGATGTACCCTAGCTCGCTGGTTCCTGATTGGATGATTATCGGTCCCTGGGGCGCCCTCTAAGGCCAGGCGGATCTTGTGGGAGGTCGAGCGGAAGTTGTTGTTAACCTGTTGTACCTGTGGGAATTAGAAACATTTTAGAGAAGTTTGAAGAAGAAACAAGTTGGCTATTTAACCCATTGGCTATGGGAACCTGGTGGTCCCTGTGTTGACTCTTTGGAAATGAGAAAATTCAGGAGTCAACTGGTTAAGTGGGAAAATAAGTGTTACATAGGCCCTTGTTCCATCAACCACTACAGTAAAGTTACAAATATCTGGGCATTCTTTTTAGTAACATTTCAAGTCATAAAGAACCTTAAAAAAAAACTCTTTCGATCAATGATTATTTTCAATAGGCTGTATGTGCTGTAAAGAAAATTGTTTTGTTTAGTAGTCCAAGACAAATGGGTTTATTAGACTGTTCAAATATCAATTTTGGTCAATGTGTGCCTGACAGTTTTGGTCATATTTTTCATTTTTTTTTTAAATTATGTATATTGAAAAGATACATATACATGTAAATAATATAAACAAGCATAACTAGACCTGTTGACAAATACAACAGACTGAAACGTGTTTTGTAGATGTAGTAATACAAAAGGTAAAAAAATCTATAATACATATTTCTAGAAATGTTTAAATTCATTCAGTCCATATAACCATTTGTGTCTTAATCTAGTGGGCACATCCATGACACATTCACTTACCATATTCAGATGCATTTTCCTGATCTGTTTGAGTTGCATTCTGAGGTCTGTCGTGCGGTGTTTCAGCACCATGGCGCAACGCTGGACATTGACGCCCCCTGGGTGCACACCGGGTCTACCGGTCACACTCGTACTGGGATGTGAGGCGGGTCTGGGGGACTGGGGGCCGGGGGGTCTGGCGGGGGACTGGGGGCCAGGGGGTCTGGCTGGTGGCTGCTGGGGGACGGGGGTTCTTGATTGCGGTGGTGGTGGTGGGTGTTGTTGTTGTTGTTGTTGCTGGGGTGTAGGGGTTCTGGCTTGCACCGGGGCAGAGTCTACGGAGGGGTTGCAAAAAGAGACAAGTAAAACAACAAAGGACAAATGAATAAAGCAGAGAACAACAAAAAGCATAATGGAAAAGAATAGGAACATAACAGAAAAGAATACTAATGACAAAGTCCTATCAAGAAAGGCACAGGAACAGAAAAGTATAGAAAGACCAACTGGCTGCAAAAGACCACATTTTTCATTTCCCTTGAATATGGTCCTTATATAAAGGTTTTTCTGTACTTGAATACGTAAATGCATAACAAATCTAAGATTTCATGCATGTATTAAGTCCTCCCCCCTATTTTCAAGGCCATTAACTTATTAAAAAACCCTAAATAAATTGATAATAATCATAACATAGACTATATATGCACTCATGTACATTTGTATTTTTATTCAATTCTTACTGTCCAATTGAATATGCTGTGAAAAATGTGCCATTATTCTAACAACATTAACAATTTGCGACAAATATGTTTAGTAATAGGATCTACACACCTGTCCTCATTGGCGGGGTGGGGCGATCGTTCGGCGGTCTTTGGGCAGCCTCCTGAAAAACATTTCAAACAAATTTTACATTTTAAGAGTAGGATTTAACATTATAGGTACTATTTACCGAGTAGACATGGTAGTGAAAATTACAGTGAAAATTGCTTTTAGTGTGACCACCTGTACAGAAAGACCATGTGTCAACAAAAGCAACATCTGTTGTTTCTCTTGAAAAGTGTATCTCATCAAAAAATGCATTGAAGTTACCTGTGCGGAAAGGCCACCTGCCTATAAAGGCTGCATATTTGGGCTCCCTTGAGTGGTGTTAGTTGACACGTTTCACTATAGTTGAATTGTACATTAGTATTAAAAAAAACACACCAATGTTTGCGAAGGAAAACTTGATTGATTTTCAATAAGAATATTCCAAATTCTCTTGGTGAAGTTGTATGAGTACTAATAAAGTAATTTAACTACGTTCATTACCAGATTTGTTTAAATAAGGAATCCAATAATAATATCACCACCCATAAGATCTTGCATTCCATACCAAAATCTTGTTTACAGAATTTTGTTAAAGGGGGTGTAGCATGACGAGACTACACGCCTTTCCCGTGGCCCGACTTGGGGCCAATCAGGTTTAATACGATTACGGACGACGCGACCCCAGTATTCACGTGCATGCAAAATAAGCGAAACCGAAGCGTAAGGAGAACTGTGGTCTGTTTCTTGAACGCTATAGCGCTCTGACTGTTAATCAAGTCCCTTCGTTTACGTGCAGTAATCCAAAGAAAGTCGTAGATGGCTTTAACCAGTATTTGCCATGCTACACCCCCTTTAAAGTAATACCATAGTTATCACATGAAAGTGAAATGATTGAGTATGATCTCACCTGAGGAGGGCGCCCTTGTCTAGGTGCACCGTTGTGTGTTCCGATGACGGAACGAACCATGCCGGCAAGATTGGCTATCTGCTGCTCCATTGCAGAGATCCTTTCGCTATAAAAGGGTCAAAGGTTGAAGGTTAAAGGTTAAAGGGTGAGTGATGAAAAGTCAACCCCACTTAATATTCATACAAGTACAAACATTACAAGCTCTGCATACATTTCATCATATATGAGGGTTTAACAAACTGAAATGAAAATAATGACATTATGTGTACATGACCAAAACAAGGAATACGCGATGAAATTATGAAATGACATGCTAACAGAAATGATATGGGGAATAACAAGACCAACAAGGGTGAAAAATTCATTATTATAAACATCATATATAATAATGATAATAATAATAATAATAAATAATAAAAATAAACAAAACATTAACATCAGAAGTTGAAGACTGGGTGACAACACAACGGTTTTGTTTAGAAAAAAAGTTACGTCCTCTACAAAAAAAAAGTTTTATGACACAATATGAAAACAATATTTATTCTAAAAAAAGAAAAAAAAAAATGTATTAAAAGCTATTAGATCAACACATACAGACAAAATTATAAGAATCCAAGAGCTGCTTAACCTAATGTTCATGTAATCATGGTCCTTTTTTTACATTTTGGTAGCAATCATTTCTCAAATCGCAATCAAAAAAAGCTTTGAGCTCTGAAAGTTCTGCAGTTTTCATGCCACATAGTTTACAAGCAAGCAGTGCGCAATATATTTTATTTTTACAATGGCCTCCCTCTATCTAGTTATCAAAACATTGGTTTGAAAACAATGTCCCCCAGCTCCCTCCCCCCCCCCCAATTAAAATTCTTCAACTCTTTCAATGTTAATGTTATAATATTTTAAGTGGCATGAAGGCTTAGTCTTCTCCTCCTGTGAATGTAGGGTTGGTAGGCAGTACAACTCGTAATGAAAGTGTATACATTTTCAAAATTCCAGAATGATTGAATATGATATACAAAGAATATTTTACCGTTTTGTATTTTCACATAGAAATTTGATTACAGTTCAAACTATAGCCCTTGATGATCTTGAGACTATACTGTACTCTTTGACTTTGTCCGAGTCATACAGTAACACAGCTTTGGGATTGCCTAAATAATAAATTTAACCATGTCCCTAAAAGCAGTAAGATTGTATCTGTTGAGAGCCAGAAGAGCGTTAACTCTGTGTTAAATTATATGAGTTAATGCCCTTCTGGCTCTATAAGCCGACAATTTGTATTACATCATGCATGTACAGGACTTCCTGCACCCTGCCATACCACCAAGACCCTACTGTCACACGCCCACTATGCCACGCCCACTGTACCACGCCCACTGTACCACGCCCACAGAGCCACGCCCACAGTACCACGCCCATTGTGCCTCACCCCCCTGTGCATTCTACCTACCTGGTCCCTTCTTCCCCTGGCCCTGGTTGGGGTCTCTGGGCTGGGCCCATACGGGGGGCAGGTTGGGAGAACGGCCGCTGGGCGCCGGGATGGACGCCTGGTCTCGGTCCCGCAGCGCCATCTACCGTCGGTGCGCTTTGAGGTCTGGGGATAGTTAGTGAACACAACGCAGAAGCGATTTGACTTACGAGCATGCCAGCAACTATCAATCAAGACTTAATTACATGTATATTTAACAACTAAATTATTCATACCCTTACCAAGTTTTATAATTTCAAAGTGTGTGAAAAATGGATATTTGCCCTGATTTGTTTCTTAGAATGTGGCTTATTAATGCTGACATATAAAAGTATTCAACAAAGGCCCTAAATCAACTAGTCCACCTTTCATTCTCGAGTTACAAAAGAAACAAAGAACTTGAAACTTACAAGGGGTATGAATAATTTAGTTGTTAACTGTAGATAAGTTTACATAGAAGCATTCAAATATTAGTGTTAAAACAAAGTTTAATACACAGAAAACTCACCATTTTCAAACAAATTACACTCCATCAGCTAAACAAACCTCCATCTTATATCATTTATGCATTCATTCATTCTTTTGCAATTGCAAATTCATATTTGTCACTTTCATATGAGTAAATCTGGTCAGCATGAATTGTTTTCTTTTAAAATGGCCAACTGTTTGTAATTACCGATTTTATCCGTAGAGATTGCATTCTCTTTAAAAAGACAAATTTTAATCAGAAAAAAGCAGAATCTTTTCCTCAAGTACAACTGTAGCCAGCTTGACAAACCATTCCATTTTCTGACATAGCAACATATAGCGCATGCAAGCAGCAATATTTAAAACTAAGGAATAACTTTTTCTTGCAATATAAATTCATATACCCATTTGGGCCCATCTGCTAGTCACACACTGTATTGTAGCGATTCTTTTATTTTTCAGTATTTTCGATTCCAAGACATTGGGCTATATGCATAAAAAGTAGCAAATTCCTTGGCTAGCCTTTTGCTTGAATCCATATGCATCAAAAAAAGCAGTTACTTGCAATTTTACTTTGTGAGTCTCATGAAGAGACTAATTGAGGCCCTCTTCGCCCATGTGCACTCTATAACGCTTCGTCGCTATTTTGAAAGGGTAACTCTTTCATGCCTTCGTGAAAATTTGTGAAATAGCAACGCTTTGTTCTCCGGGAATTTTGTGTTTTCCGGCGAATTACTTCAATAAACTGTAGACTTATTATGTTTGTTTCCTTTGGGAACATATTAGAACTTTTCGGTCCTTTTTTGAGAAATTATCTACGATTTCGTCATGACATCGGCCCCTCCGAAAACTGCAGAGTTAGCAGGCAGAAGCAAGGACCCTGACCCGGAACGTCCGGGGGCTGAATCGCACCATGGGTCCAAGTTCCCTGTGACTGCCACACACCTACTACCGCATCATGAACCCAAGAAAGATAAGAAGAAAGTGACTTTGAAATCGAGTTCGAGCAAAAGATCCAAGGACAAAATCAAGACCCATTAACACCAAACCCTGAAAAAAAAAACACAAACCCAAATGCAACCCTTTATTGCGTGTCTCTTGAAAAAACAACACCCAATAACACCAAAACCTGAACAAGAACCTACAAACCCAATTGCAACCCTATATTGCATCTTTGAAGAGAAAAGCCCAAAGCAAACAAATGGCCACAAATATATCCTGCCACCTACCTGCCATGGCTGAAAGTTCCATCATGACTGCCGTGTCTCCGTAGAGGGGGCTGTCCGCGATGCTGGGGGCCCATTCCGTTGGGGATGGGTTGCCTCATCCCAGGTGCCCCGTTCCTGGGGAGGGTAGAGTGCTGACCCCCCAGGGGTCGACCTGGAGGGGTCTGGTCCCAGTGGTGCTGGGGTGGGGCGCCTCGCTGTCTGGGGTGACCGTTGGGCATTGGGGTAGACATGACCTGGTTCTGCATCACTTTTGTCACTGAAAGTCATAAGAAAGTGGAATATGAAGAATTTATGGTTTTTAGATCTTTCAATTATTTTCAGAACAAAAGGTGTAAATTTGGTGGTGTTGAATAATGATACATGTGTAGTCATGGCAATTCATTCTGGCCAAACATCTAAAACATACATGGTTCTGATAAAGTCATTAAAATGATTTTGTAGTTTAATGTATCAATAAAAGTTCTCTTAGCAATCAGTTGCATTCACCAAGTCTTGAAGACAATAATGTATGATTTAAGACGATGAACTTCCTATTTTATTAGTTAAAATTCCCAAAAACCTAGATATATTAAAAGACTTATCCAATACATAATTATCATAGAAATATGGTTAAATAATCATTTATACCTACATGCACATCAGGGATACTTATATTGTCTACTCTATCCTGTCATCATTACCATTGATTAGATTTAGTATATATGATCTGGGCCCTGTTTCATAAAACTTGCTATCAATAACAAGTCACAATAACTGTTATAAGCTACTGAAATAGTGGCATTTGATTGGCTGAGAGCAGATTTGAAGTAGAAATTTAGCACTTGTTATTGATAACAAGTTCAATGAAACAGGGCCCTGATTTAGTTGAAAAGAATAACCTACCTGGGGTACTATTCTGGCTCCTTGATACCATATCCCCGCTCGACGGTCTACTACCGGGCCTACTGCCCCCATCCACCACCGCCTGGCCGCCCCTCTGATGCTGGCGTGGCATCGTCGCGCTCCCTCCATGGGGTCTGGGGCCCATCCCAGGCCCGGGCCCCCCTCCCCCACCCTCATGCTGCGAGGAGGGAGGGGGCATCCTCCGTGGCATGGTGGAGCTCCCCCCATGCTGCTGGGGCTGGTTGCCGGGGTAGGGTTGCCCCCGCCTTCCGTAGGGGCCCTGGTGTGGGTGGGGTCCACCGGGCCCTCCTGGTGGTCCCCTGCTGACTGGACCACTCAGGGTGGCTCTCTCAGGGGTCATGCGCTGGAAGGCTTGGGTATGGGCTGCAGGGCGCTGTAGGCTCGCACTGGAACGTTCAGGTACCCCACGCCGGAAGTTCTCCTGATAGGATGGTAACAAGAGAATTTTTATCGAAAAATAATATCGCTAGAGATATTCGTTTGTCTCGCAATGTGGTCAATAAGGAATCTAAAAGATCATGACGTTTCGTATGCTACTGCGATACTTCGTCAGGTGATAAAAACTATTGTAAGCAAGGGTCTTTTATACTTTACGGGAGGACCGGCGGAGCGGTCTATAATTCGATCGATAATTGGAACAATAACGCCCAATGCCTATTGGCCGACGCATACGGTACTCAACCAATCAACGGGCCGCTGGCTCGGGCCGTCTGCTGAATGGAATCGACCGTTGTTGGCTGGCAGGACGGCGAGTGTCATGGCGGAGTATCGTCCGCATCCAAAATTCGGGGATATCGATCCCGTTGTCTCTGTTGAAATTATTAGGATTGAGACGGATATTGATAGCTTCTTTTACCCTCCGTGTATACCAATGCCGTTCCTGGGAAAGGCACTGAACCCCATCCCAGTCTGGTTGATGCTGGTTATCCCAAGCATGTTCGGTTACGGCTGAGTTGTCAGTTCGACGGAGTCTGACGTCCCTCTTATGCTCAGTGATTCTTTCTTTTATCGGACGGGCAGTTTCACCGATGTAGGATCTATCACATCCTTTACAAGGGATGTTATACACAATGCCGTCCCGTCTATGTGGAGGAATTGGATCCTTAGAGCGTGTAAGTTGTTGACGTAGGGTGGTATCTGATCTGATCTGAAAAATATTTTTTCACCTGACGAAGTATCGCAGTAGCATACGAAACGTCGTGATCTTTTAGATTCCTTATTGACCACATTGCGAGACAAACGAATATCTCTAGCGATATTATTTTCGATACTATATCCGCAATGAGTAATATATTTAGCATTAAGAGAATTTTTTGTTTTATAAAAAGAAATGTACGTGTTTAAAATTTAAAATTATTTTAAATTCTATATGCATCTGGCACACAACACATACTGACATTTCATCTACAATTGAATATTTATAGAAAATTTTCCCTCTATTTGTCATCCTTGATTTAAATCTTACTGATTTTCTTACTGAGGGGTAATTCATTTGTGAGGGCTAATGAAATCTTGATTGTATGAAGTAACTTTCATTTCTATATTGCTTCTCACATTGTTTGTTATAACATGTAACTCAGATCTACAGGCATTGTATTTGATATCTGACATCAGTTTTGTCACTCATGCACGGATGATAACCGTTAGTTCAAGTCCAACTTCTTTACTCTTTATGATGATCATTACTCATTAACTTAGGCATAAACATAAATTGTTTGCCTTACCATTGACTGAGATTGTTTCTTCTCTGGCGACGGGTTGAGGCTCCCTCCGGCCGGAGCCGGTTTGGCGCTCTCGCCTTCCGTCTGCATGAAGTGCATGTTACGTGGCAACGTCATGGTGTTGTAGCGGTTCTTCCTGACGTCCCGCTTCTGGTGGTCCACCTCCGGTTCAGAGTAGTAGTCCAGCTCCACAGGGGTAGAGGTGGTGCTACGAGGGGAGGAGGGGCCGGGGGCGTTGGGGTCCTCCACGAATCCGGGCTCGTAGATCTTCAGGACTGACCTGTCCATTATTTCACTGGATACATACAGAAATCAATGGTTAGCGATAAAAAAAAACTCCAAAACAGCTTTAATTCTTTACAAGTGTTGGTCGACTAGAGGGTCATTCAGATATGAAAGGATAACCTGCTGCAAAATAAAACGGCAAGTTTCTTAAAAAGTATGAATAAATGGCAACTGCATGCAACAAAGATCCTGTGTTATAAGATACAGAAATATGAGGCCTATTTCACTTTACATCATCATTAAAAAACTGTCACATTTTTACCGCATCATATCTTAACGAGGCCTAATAAAACATACAGCGGACTGCTATGCTTGACTTTTGTCACGCACAAGAGTTCTAAACAATTAGGCAGTCTGGGCTTGTGATCAGTAGCAAGCAAAGAGTTAAAAACATACAGAAGTTTTTCATCTTACAATCATCAGAGTAAAACACAAGAACAAACATAAAGCTGTCATCAAGCAATACATTAATTGGGAACTTGAGGACAATAAACCACACAATAAACTTAATGAGCTCTTATTGGTTGCAGTAGTTAACAGATGCTAACCTTGGTTACCAGACATTTTACAAGGCTATAAAAAACTAATGGCTTCTGACAAACTCTTTTGGTTGAAAGAAAAGATTTTGCTTCCAGTCTTTCTGAGGTTGTATATCTTAAAGTTGCTCAAGCTTGGGTATATAGAGGGCAGCACATGGACGTACACATGGGAGCGTAATACCCGTTGGCTCAGTGTATCACAAACAACTATATACCCACGCATGAACATCTTTAATATCAATATTGGGGGGTAGGAACCTTTCAGTCAGGTAAACAAATATAAGTGCTATGAAATCAGAAAACTGTGCTATGCCAGTCCCTTAAAGAGAATCCATAATTATAATAATAATAAAAGAATCCATAATTATAATAATAATAAAAGGTCAATTTATATAGTACATACAGCTACTATAAGAATATACTCTACTCCGCTTAATACAAGGTAATATATTATTACCCTGGCTGTGCTGCCATGATAAGGCGCTAAAGCATTTCAAGGAATTAAATTACTGCCAGGTACCCATTTACATGTACATCACCTGGATTGAGTGTGGCAAATGAAGATCAACCAACCGAAGCCTCTAAGTGCATGGTAAATTTGATCATCATTTCATCTAAATACTGCTTTTTAATAGCGGGACCTACTTGGAATCCTCCAACTCGTAGAATATTTCTGTTGCAGGATCCTTGATGTAAATCTTTCTGACCGGCTTCTCTAGCATCTCCATGTTGAGCTGCTTGGGGAAAGCACGGACGTATAGCGCCCTCACAGTGTCAATGCCGGTCACCTCGTTCGGCATGAGCCCTCGCTTGGTCTCGTTCTTGTACTGGAGGTAGACGAGACCTGGGCAAAGAAAAAGAATCATTTAATTGTTAGTCCTGTGAAGATATTAAATGTCTAATTCAATTCAGCAACTACTGAAAACTCTTGGATAGCTAGGTGCAGTTATTGATGTGGTCGGGTATTCTGCATTGTTCCATTTTATAAGATGATGAAGCGCATCCAGATCAAATGATTGGATGAGAGCGTACACGTGACCAGGAATTTATTTTGCCTAACACGTAATTTTACTAATGACCGGTCATTAGTAAAATCATGTTATAAAATATCATTTTACTAAACAAATAAAACATCATCTTATAAAACAAATAATACATATCATTTTGTTTGGGCATTAGTAAAATTACCCACACTCTGTATCTTTGAAACAGTCTAAACACCCTCGGCTATCGCCTCAGGCGTGTTAGAGTATGTTTATGCTCAACTTTTTCTGGCCAGAATGAGGCATTTGTTATGCGTTTAGTTTAAAACACGGTTGCGTTCTCATTTTTGTAGAATCACTGAAAAACGGCGATCATAATCGCCGATTTTGGGGAAGCATAAACGCAAAATCACTTGTAAACGCGAATCCAGCTGCAGAGCCAGAATCATGGAGGAGCCAGAGAAGTGAGCATAAACAGTACACCGTGGAACTGCGACTACGATGAGTGTTTCAAATTCGTAATTCTGCCTTCAAAATTGAGCATAAACGCACTCTTAGACTGTTCCAAAGGTACCTTGTGAGGCTTGTGTGGGTAATTCTTCCTAATGCCCTCACTGCTGTGTATTATTTGTATATTCGTTTACCTAATGGTCTTTCCTCGGTCATACATGTATTGACCCTCGGTCTGATGAGTGGCATGTGGATGTTAACTGTCCACCATAGAGTTAGGGTTAGTATTACTATTAGGGGGAGAATCAGGGATAGGGTCAGGGTGAGGGCTATACTTTTGTGGTTGAGTCCTCAAGCAGTCATTCCTTATTTCCCTTACCCAATGGTCTCTCCTTGGTCATATTGACCGTTGGTCTGATGACCGGCATACTGGACCTCAATCGTCCACCTCTAGAGAATCCCGTAGCTTCTGTGTTGATCTCAGACATGGTGTCCATGTTGTCCATGTTATCAAGGTCTGTCTCACAGAATACACCATTGACGGGTGCCTGGAAGAACAAAAAAATACATAAATAAAAATGTATGAAATAGAACATAACTAGATTGCATAGGGATTACAATGTTGGACTGTTAAAGTCCAAACAAATATAAAGAGAAATAGGGTTATTACAAGAGAGAAAGATATACACAAATTTGGTGATAGCTTCAAATCAATATATCGAGGGGTCAGTGACACAAAGGTGCAACTCCATTTTGGTCATTTGAGAAAGAGTGGTTTATGTGTCACAAGGAGTCTTTGTGTTTCCTGGAAAGCCCACATTTTTCTGAACATTTTGATATCAAACACTTATTTGGGAAAAATATGGAGTTACGTCTTTGTGTCACTGAACCCTCGATATAATGTGAAAATAAAATTCTAAAAATTGTCTAGATCTGTGTATGCATAAATGACCATACACTTGGACTGTCACTGCTATGCCAGTGACTGATGATACTGTACTAGATGTAGATGTAGGTGATAATCAAATGTATCATAGAAATGAACATCTCTAGAGGCGGTACGCTATACATACAGCCTTGGGAGGCTAGATGTATATATTCATTAAATATCAAATGTCAACAATTTGAGATGAGAGAGAAGAGAGAAGAGAGGAGAGAGAAGAGAAGAGAGAAGAGAAGAGAGAAGAGAAGAGAGAAGAGGAGAGATAAGAAAGAGAGAGAGAGAGAGAAGAGAGGAAAGAAAGAGAAGAGAGAAGAAATGAAAGAAGAAAGAGAGAGAAGAGGGGAACAGGAGAGGAATAAAGAGGAGAGATCAAGGTAAGGAGGGGGATGGGGAGGAAAGAGAGGAAGAGGAACGAGAAATAAAAGGAGGGAGAAAAAAAAGGAGGGAGGAAGAGAAGAGAGAGAGAGAGACGGGAGCGAGATAGTGGGGAAGAGAGGTAGAGAATAGACAATAGATAGAAAGGAGAGCAGAAAGAGAAGAGAGAAAGAAAAGAAGAGAGAGAAAGAAAAGAAGAGAGAGAAAGAAAAGAAGAGAGAGAAATGGGAGAAGAAAAGAGAGAAGAGGTAAGCGAGTGATGAACAAGGAGAGAGAGATCAAGGTCAGTTGGGAGAGGGATAGGGAGGAAAGAAAGAGGAAAAAGGGAAAAAGGAAAAAGGGAAAAAGGAAAAAGGAAAAAAGGAGGGAGGGAGGGAGAGAGAAAGAGGAGGGAGGGAGAGAGAAAGAGGAGGAAAGAGAAAGAGGAGGAAAGAGAGAGGGAGGGAGGGGGAGTGGGGAAGAGAGAAAGAGAATAGAGCACATTGTGCTCCTTGGAGGTCAACCTCAGTTCACACATGGAACTGTTCTCCGGTTGCTATAGTAACCCACCTACACGAACATGGACAATCAGTAAATGGACAGACTGCTCCCATACACTGTAACCACAATTTTCTCAATTTTTTGCATTTGGCTCCAAATAATTTCCAGTTTCCATAATTGCATGCACATGTACACGTACAAGAGTATCATGTTTGCAGTCACTAATCTTAGCACAGCATTGTTAAAGTCACGTATGAGATTATGCCTACACAGCATTACAGTGCAACATGGCCGCAAATGGGAAAAGACATGCAAACAAAAACACACCTAGGAGGACAAATAACCCCCAATTTAATTTGCAAATTATTAGAAGGTCTTCCCCTAATACTTATATCGATAATGAGTCATTCTAACGGTGAACAGTTAAAGGACATTATAAAAGGGAAAAGAGGAATCTCTACAAAGACTTGCATAAAAATATGTTTGTGCAAATATAATTTCATGTGCAATTTAGCAATTTAAACTTGAAAGTTATCTTTACAGATGAGATATCTATGATGTTTCACAGCTGTTATTTTGATAATAAGATACATGTACATCATGGAACCCCAAACAGAGAGAGTTTAGTCATGTCTCCTCTAAGCCTAATGCAAAGATGGCCCAATATTTTAAGGATTTGAAAGATAATAACAAGAAACACCAGTCCTCCCCCATATCTTCCTGACCCTGAACTTCAACCTACATGTGTAATTTCCCTTTCAAGGAGGATGGTTGCTCTGTTATTTGGGTACTCATATTTGAAAAGATGTGTTCTAAAGAAAACTATCTTTGAGCCGTTTCAAAATACTCTTTATCCTTATTATTATTACTATTAAGATGATAATCATCAACGTTTCAGTGTGTTGATCATAAAAACCCTCCAGGCCCACAATGTTTACATTCTATTCTATTCTGACTAGGCAGACCTTATCATAATTCATTATCATCAATGGTAATACCAATATTGAAATCACTATTGATGATATGAATGCACTCTTATTCACAGCTCTTACCACATTTGAAGGATATTACACAGCCATGCATGTATTACATTTAGTTTTACAAAGACACTCAGGTTTCTTTTCATTCTTTCTTCACAATATTATCATAATCATCATCAATGGTAATACCAATATTAAAATCACGTTATCTATGTTTACCTATGCTATTGGCATGAATGTGCTCTTATTCACAGCTCTAAACACATTTGAAGGATGTAACACAACCACTATCACATTACAAAGGCATTCATGTTTCTTTCTTCATTCTTTCTTCACAAAAATACAAAAAGAAGTTGATATTTTCATCAAACTCACTCAGCCATTCCAACTTTCATCCAACCCGTTATCTTCTTTTCAGTCAACAATGGAAGGACATATCAAAATATTATTACAAAGACGTATATAACGCATAGGAGATCTATCTTGTGATGACAGTGCACTCTCTATACACCTCTTCCGGCCAGTGTCACGCATTGATAGGAATATTGATTTTATCTTTATTTCAAAGATCTTTTCATGGCCAGCTTATACATGCAATGGTATTTGGAGTATGAAGGCTTTGTAGACTGTGTGGGCGGGGCGGGTAGAGGGAGAGGTGAATGACACGTTTTAAACACCTTTCCTTGTTCTGATGATCTCGTCTTTACAGATACCTGACCACAAACCTTGAGTCAAGAGGGGAGGGCATGGCTACTCGCAAGTTTGCCTTTTGTTATATAAAATAAAACTAGATGGGATTAAAGTAAATCTAGATGAAGGTATTTTATTATTAGAGTAAATGTAGATGGGCTTCTAAACAGAGGGCAGGGAGAGTCCAAGGTATTTGGTCATTCAGTATAGGGGTGTTCACAACTACAGAAAAAAAAAAGATTTAAAAATAGATTTTGAAAATAGATCCAAAAATTGTTTTGTTTGCGTGTGTGGACAGAATAATTTCATTATTCTTAGCGATTTGCATCGGGATCCAATTCGCAGTAATTAAGTCTTGATTTTCACAATAATTGCAATAGTTTGCTGGGCGCTGTGTAGGTAAAGAAGAAGAATTTCTACCTATTGAAGATATCTTTTATAACATAGAAAACATGGAATGAATCTCAATCAAATAATGCCACGTTGGATTCTGCCAAGCAATTCTAGCCACTCTCTGTGCATCAATGCTTTCATCACATTTTAATATGTCGTGACGAGCTCTTCTTTGTCAGGGTTTTTGATGAGATCATGCACACGCGAGATCGAGGTGACATAAAAGATTACAGATTCATAGATCTCGCACAAAAACATATAAGTAGATTCTATCTTTCTTTTTAAAAAGGCTGTCGAAAAGAGAAACCGTTTGGAGACTTGCCACAAAACAAACACCAAATTTCATTACTTTAAAGTGGAAAGAATCAGAGATTTACAAAGATGATATCTTCCATATTTGACAATTGCCCATTTATATGTTGTTTGTACCTTTGTATTCCAGCCTGCATGTTTGAATTTTAGCATTGCACAATTTCTTTTTCTTTTGAAATGTAAGTTTGTGAATTCTTAAGCTCTGAAAAGGCCACCCTCTTTTTAAATAAACTGAATACATTTAATTAAAATAAACATACTTTAATGTATGGTTGTCATTAGTGCTGTAACATCACGGATATCTCCAATTCCGTTTAACCGCCAGTCAAAACCGGACGGTTTTCGGTTAAACGATTTAAAAAAAAAAAAAAAAAAAAAAAAAAAAAAAAAAAAAAAAAAATCGTTTTTTTTTTTTTTTTTTTTTTTTTTTTTTACCGACTCTGTCGGCAACTTTCATTTAACTGCGAGGTGCATTTAAAGGGGCCGATTTGTGCTTGTGAACTTGTCACAAATATTAGTAACAATGTTGTTTTTAGAATAATGTGTAAGATCATTAATGTAAATTGAAAACAGTAGAGGACCTAGGACAGAACCTTGTGTAAAAGTTGGATGAATTATTATTATAAACTACATATTGAGATGATGAGATCTATTACAAAGATTACTTTCAAACCAAGATGACAGACAAATTGGAGTGTTGTTCTAGTTTTGGAGTGGTGAGTCAACACACAGATTACTGAGCTGGGAGACATTGCCAGGCATAGTGCCAGGTGGAGGGGCATAAATCGAAACTTCAAAAAAAAAAAAAAAAAAAAAATATTATAAAAAAAAAAAAAAAAAAAAAATATAAAAAAAAAAAAAAAAAAAAAAAAAAATCGGGAAAACGAAACCGTCCAATTGAAAACGGAATCCGCCATGGGCGGTCGGATACCGGACGGTTAAACGTTTGACTACAGCACTAGTTGTCATCTTAAATTTGACGAAATGAACCAAAGTGGCAGGAATTTAATTTTATAATAATAATAATATTGAATATCGTCATAGTGCACAGCACCTCTACATTTTAATGTAATTTGTCCCTTTAAAAACTGATGAACAAAAGCTCTTTGTGTGACTCACTGTTCATATTTTCAACTACAAGTACAAAATATTGAGAAAAAAAAAAATCAAATTACACACCCCACTGCAGAAATACCTTAGATGACTCCTCCATAACAAAATTCAAATAGGGAAAATATTCATGAGGGCTTTGAAAATTAGTTGTCTCCCTATCCCTTTTTTCCAGAAAAATTGAGAGCGACAAAGCAAGAAAACCTCCATTGTACTGCCAATTTGAAGGGGGAGTTTTAGCGATTGGTGCCTCAATTTTTCAATATCTTAAACCACATGTTTTCTACATTTGACAAGGGGTGCCTTGTCCCGCACTTAGGAGGGGATAAAAACACAAACCCTGGTGGTTTTGCGGTCAGTGCGTGATTCAAACAATTATAGAATGATCATGGTTTGAGCCACAAAATCTTCCTTTTTCCCCCCTTCAAACTTGGAAAGAATTCCAGGAGGAACAGTAATATGTGTTTTCTCTACTAATGGTATTTTTCTGCTTTTGCAGCATTCCTTTCCACTGAGAGAATAATAGATCTGAAATGATGGAACAACCTTAGAATGGATGCTTATTCTAAAGGAACTACATTGTACATTGTATGTAAATTGTCATGACTGGATTCTAACAATGCTACACACAAACATGTACATTGTACATTGCACTGATAACAGGTGCATTTCAAAATGCTTCTGGAATCATGCATGCATATGTAACTAGTGAAATGATAAATGACAAATATGCAGCAACAAAAATACGTAACATGTATACAGTAATATTTAGTTCTTTTTTCCTTCTTTTTTTTAACATAGATTTGTATTAGTGTTTTGTGTTTCCAGAATGTTTTTTAAAAATGTATTTGTAGAAATCATGTAGGCCTAATATATCTTTACCCAGAAACATCAATAGTGGTATTCAGGAATAGTTTCTTTTACATTGATTAAAAAAAATGAAGTTCCCACATATAAATGTATATTTTTTCTAAAATTGGTTCTAAACAATCGACAAGACAACATATCATGATCATCGATTAAAAAAATAAAAGGAAATGGTTACAAATATAACAAGTAACTATTTGTGTCGATAATCATAAAATGATTCATATATCATTTCGTTTACTCAACATCATATGACCGAATTTCGTCTGACAAGGAAGCTACCAAGGGAATGAACTAGCTTGTGCAACAAACTTCAAATGTTGATAGTACCGATCCTGAGAGATCTATAGACATGGGAAAATATTTCCTCCCTTCATCTGAAATTATTCTTTTTCCTTCGTTCCCAGCTGGCTCATCTGTCAACAACTTGTCATTCAGAAGATGATATTCTAGCTTAAAGGGGAAGTCCACCCTGATATTAAGTAGGTTTTGATAGAAGCAGAAACTAGAGAAGAGCTCGCAAGATATGACACAGAGCTAGTTGCCAATTTTGTTTGATTTATCACAACTTCAAAATTTCATAACTTTCTTATTTTTCATCAGATTTTTTGCTCAAACTCTCACTGATCTGTTTCTCTCATATTTCTGCTTCTATTGAAACTAACTTAATATCAGGGTGGACTTCCCCTTTAAAGGAATCAGTCAAACTTTCAAATGGATGTTGAAAAATGACTCCAAATGGTGATGAGAAGTGAGAAGCGGTGACAATCGTATGAAACTCCTAAGGAACTACTACTTTTGCTATGAAGATCATTATGATATTAGTTATTTCTATTGCAGCATGAATAAAATTCATATTATTCTTAGCTTTTCAGCTACAAGTAAAATCAAACAGTGTCCATTTTGATGTATCTTTAAAAAAAAATTATCTCCAAACTTTCTTCGAAACTTTTTCTTCCATTTAATTCGGTTACATTTTTTATTTACCAATTTAAATATTTTCCAATTTCTCATAGGAGAAACTAATGATCGCTACCTGTAGTACTGTACTATGATATTCTGTTCTTGTACTTGTTAAGTGTGTTGCAAGGCAGATATATCAAATATCTGCTTCATCACAAAACAGGCTCATGGGAACAAATGTGCAAATGACATATCTTGAGCATCAAGTAACACCTGGCTGGAATGCTCCCCAGGGAGTGGAGATTGTGCACACAGTTTGTAGGGCAAGTATTGAATCCAATAACCGGGGTAATAGTATATCTGTATTCTGTAAAGCGCTTAGAGACATTTGTATTGAGTGCCATATAAAAGCAGAATATTATTATTATTATTGATTCTCAAAAACCTTTTCCAAAGAAAATAGAATAGAGCGCAATTCTTGTAAAGAGGTTAATTTGGAAGCAATACTGAATCACGTTTACCGGTAATCATATATGCTTTGAAAACAGAATACATCATCAAAATTCCTCTTCACGTGGACCCATCAAAGTGCACGCACACTCTAATACAGCGTACATAGCCAACTGATGAAATCATTTTAAGATCAACTTAACTCAATTTGACTAGTGATATTTTGAGAAATAAAATTCATCCCTATTGTCCTCTTACCCCATTAAGGCAATATAGCCGCGGGCAATGTTTCTATTTTCATTACGATGAGGGAATTGATGCGCTCGTCCCACGACATGAATTCCAATGAGAACAAATTACATACAACCTGTTCTCCACAAAAGAGCCTAAAAAATGCTGAACCGAACAAATTCCTTCAAACTGATGGAATTTTCTTCATCTATGATATCTAGAACTTTATCTTTAGTAGGCCAGATTAGTCATTTCTAGGGCTTGCAATTACTGTCTGTTCCAATTTTCAACTTAAATTCTAAGGTTTTGGACGAGAATACAAGTACAAGTACACTGCACTTGTGTGGGTTCTGGCAGGAATTTGAAGGTGAAGTTAGCCCTCCCTCTTTATAGAAATTGACAAATGAACTTTTGGTGCCAAGCTTTGAACATGGAGAAGCCTCAATTCTTTTCTTTATCTCATCATGATTCAATAGTGAATTATTGAATCTTTGCCCGTATTAATTGTTGTAAAATGGGGATGTTATGTCTATTTTCCCTCCCTAGATTTTCCTCTACCTGTTTCACACTTACAAGACAAATACTGGTTATGGTCAAACTTCATACATATAAGTACAGATACTTGTATGTCTTATGATGATGTTTTTTTATATTTGCTCGAAGAAAATGGTATTCCCAACGTAAGCGGAGAGAGAAACAGAGAGCAAAAATGGGGAAAAAAGAGAGAGAGAGAGAAAGACATAAAGAGATAAATGTAGAAATAGGGGTTTAAGGAATGAGATCAGCTTAAATAGAACCAAAGGCATTGCTAGATTATTATGAATAGAGAGGCAGGGGCGAGTGACCAAAATTTACGAAATAATTTTGCATCCAGAAGAAGAAAACAAAAAGAAGGTTCTCCACTTAACCATCAAGGATTTTGAAGATGCTAACTTTTCAGACAGAAACATTTAATGGGGGGGGGGGGAGGGTAGCCCCCAACAACCCACTCTAGCAATGCCCCAAAGCGGAAATCTTCTGATAAAGAGATTTAGTGTCACGTTACCTCTGCAGCACGACCTTGGATCCTGTCCGAGTGTTCGGGATATTTCCTCTTTAAATATTCCATGACTAGCGGGTTCTCTTTCACTTTGTTAGGAGAACGATTCTGTAAATTGAGGGGGAAAAAATCAATCATAAGTGTCCCAACCAGTCAATTTTAATTCTTTTCACTTTTAAAGCCCTTTCCTTCTTATTTTCTAATCGTACAAAATAGTGATAAAAAATCTGGAAAAGAACCTTGTAAAATTGTAACATCTTCACTAAACTTTACATGCAGGTGTACCGTATAACTTCATTTAGATTTCGGGAAGAAAGAAGAGAAAATTTACACGACACAAAAGAAAAATTTAATTCTAATTTGAACTTTGAAATATAAGGTCAATTTACCAACATAAGCAGACGATTTGTGAGAAATAGTCAGAATTAATTGACTTATATTCAATCAGGCATTATTTATTTAAAAAAAAACATATCTTTACTATTTAGCACTTCATGATCAAAATAAATATCAATGTGATTTACACAAAATTATGTTGGATAAGAATTAACAGTTCAAATTAATATGAAAAGAAAAAAAGAACAGGACTATACTTTACCAACATGTCATTAGACTTATTACTGATATCATTATACAAATCAATCTTTAATAGCTAGTTATGATCCCTTTTTATCCTCTTCAGCAGAGTACATGGTCTCCATATGAAACATCTACTTTTTTTGTCTGCTGTGAGCCTGAGGGGCATTACCTTCTAATACAGGATAAAAAAGCCTTCTGGCTTCATTAGATTATATTTCAATCTTGTCAACGTATTTTGGATTGCACAGTAATGCTCATTTTAATATCAAAATTGTTATTAATATCAAAACTTATCGAAAATCATATGTTAACTTATCAAATCTCATAACACAAACTTAACACTTGCATGTGGTATTAACGTCAGACTCTCTGGCCCGAATTCACAAAGCAAGGTTTGAGCTCAGACCAAGGTTTGAGGTCAAACCTCCTTTTGTTTCGCCAAACCTTCTTTTGTTATTTACAAGGTTTGTAAATAACAAAAGGAGGTTTGGCGAAACAAAAGGAGGTTTGAGCTCAAACCCGGTCTGAGCTCAAACCTTGCTTTGTGAATTCGGGCCTCTGAGTTTTAAACTTAAACTAAGTTAACCTCATATATGTAAACTCCAAACTTGACACTTACATGTTGTAGTAACGCAAGATTCTCTAAGTCTTCTGCATTCTCCACTCCTACAAGCGTGTGTCTCTTGTTGAAGTTATCTCTCCTATTTTCTCTTCTTCTCACAGCACCACTAGCTAGGCTGTCTGAATCTCCCGAGAGAGACGATTGGCTGTTATACTCCTGACTCACGCGTAACCCACCTCCTTTCTTTCCTGTTAACGTGAAGAGAAGAAAATAAATTTAAAGTTAAGAATTTGTTTTTAACATCAATCTCTAATCAACTAAACGCATGACTTTATGAAAGGGAATCATAGAATGACAAGCAACTTAAATTGTTTTGTTTCTAGGTGTTGCTTGTAACAGAGTTCTCATTATATGTTCATGTAAGTTTGAAAGAGTTTCACATGAAAGAGTTTATATCAATTATACCGTTGGCCCTCTTTTTCTCACAATTTCAAGTCAAAGGTTCATACCGGTAATGACCTAGTAATGACCACTCAATTCAAGGGATGGCATCCCATTCCACATTTAGGTACATTTGCTTGGTGTTCCATATACTGTACTATCAAGTAAATGATTTTGGAAACATTGATTACAGTCGATTGCAATCCCTTTGTAGTTTATGACTATGATTAGGCACATAAATACCTAATATGACAATCCAATCAGTTTCACCAAGGATATGGTCATTACCTTTACATACATAAAATCGTTTGCTAGAAATAGAAGGGCATTAGCTCATATACTTTCACACAGAGTTATAAACACCCTTCTGGCTTTGAACAGACGAGATGTTCCTACATACAGTACATTAAGCTCGTTACGTATGTTGCCGAATGTACATCATACAGAAAATCACAGTAAATGTCATAGCCCTGGCTTTAACAGCCTCAATTTGCACAAGGATGCTATGCATTCTGCGCAGGACGTTGCTCGCAGATGACCCACATAATCGAATGGGGGGCATTTTCACAGCTTTCCTCTCTGCAAAGGAAGAACGGTGGGAAAGTTTCTGCCCGCTTGATGACAGTTCTATTCACTAAGAGCGGTGCTGGCTCAGTGGAAAGGTAATACTACCATAACAAAGCATCCTGACTTGGGAGTTTTTTCTTCCACCCTGGTTATAAGAGAGGTTGTGTTGGGGTGGGGGAGGGGGCGGAGAATAAGCACGCATTTTTTTCCTTCTTTACAATCTCTTAGGCCTGAAGTACAAACAAGTTTTATCTTTAATACATGTAACCCATGGGCCATGGTTTAACCTCTATAAGCATAGTATAAGCATGGACCTGGAATAAGTGAGTCTTCACGTCCAATGTGTGGGTGCTAATTTCATATTATTCCTGTCCTGGTTAAAGATGGTGCGAGGGAGGGTAATGTGTAGGCCCGTTCAATGAAAAAATACACCAAAGCAAAGAGCAATATACCAACGGAAAGGTGCAAAAGAGTTCTGGCAACAACTACACAAAAAAAGGAGGGGGGGGGGGGAGACCTACTATACAAAAATAATATTTGATACATATGGACGTACTTTGGGGGGGATCTAACTTTTAGGACAGCAAATCCATAAAGAATTTCAATGCATAAAATAGTAGGGGTCTACATGCATTTTATTTTTTTAAAACAAGGCCCAAACCCACATATATACAATCACTTCAATAGGGTGGGATATACCAATACTCAACACTACATGGAGTGAAGTTACTCCTAAGTGACTGATATAAGACTAGGCTTGAGGCACTACATACATGTACACACAATTGCTTGTAATTTCAATTTTCTTTCACAAGTGTAAACTAAGAGTCTGTGTTCCAGCAACTGATACAAACAGGCTTTAAAGGTAATACAAAGTTTTGGTATGGGGTCATGAATTTGGTTCAAATTAACAAATTGGGAGCATATGCGATCCTACAATATTCAGTGATCGTTGTCGCGGTTGAAATCGAGTCTAAAGTTATGAAATTGTAAGTAATACACGCTTACAAGTCCAGTTATCCTCCAAAATTCAGTCATTGAAATTGTTCCGAAATATAAATATCTGGGTGTAGTAATCGATGAGAAGCTGAATTGGGTAGAACAGAGCAAACATGTTCTGGCAAAAGGTTATGTAAGACTGCACTTCCTGAGAAAACTCAAATCTTTCCATGTCGACAAGACCATTCTTAAACTCTTCTACACAGCAGTCATTGAGAGTACCATCCTATATGGCTGCCACTCTTGGTATTGTAGTCTAAGGAAGGGTGACCAAACAAAAATTCAAAGGTTGTTGAACCAAGCAGGTAAAATAGTTGGTGAAAATTTCAGTCTAGATGATACATGCTCTGTCCGTGTTCTTAAGAAAGTTGAGAATATCATGAAGGACCCCCAACACCCCCTTCATCCATGTTTCTGCTGGATGAGATCAGGCAAACGACTCCAGTCTGCAAAATGCAAGACAAACCGTTATTTGAATTCTTTCATTCCATCTGCCATTAGAGCCTTTAACAACACATGTTAACTTAAATTGGTGTCAATCAACATAGTTCACCTGAAATGTTGACCTTAGAATTATTATTATGTCTAAAGAGCTGGGCTTTTAAATGCAGTTAAACTCTGACTTTCCATACTCGTTGACATGTGCTGTGTTGTTAAGTTCATAGTCATGTAAGCGTAAGAGTGGTAAACAAACAAATTGTATGTAATAATATTCATATATATTCATATATTCATCACCAACATGTAACTCTTGTTATTATGTGCAAGGAGTTTCGTAATGTGTTCGAGTTGGGTGCATGGGTCCGCGTGGGGTACCTGGAAGCGTGTGGTTCCGCTCGCCTGTTAGGAGTGATTGCGTTTCGGTGGGCGGGGTGTGGGTTGCGCACATTTGTTGTTGCTAGGTTGGGCAAACATTAACGCTTGCCCAGCCTGGTTGTGGCTGGTGTGTGCAATTCGCGCTATGTCTATTCGGGGTGCGGTCGCTCTTGGCAGGTGGGTGGAATCGCTCGCGTTTTGCCGCCTCGCGGGAATGCATTCTGTTTCGATACGTTGCGAAACTGGTCGTTTGTATCTCCTTGACATGCATTAATGAATGACTGAAAACCTGCTCTCACTATGTGCAATATCCATGTCTTCAATATTCATGTTTCTTCGTATTATTATCATTAAAATGATGAGTTCCCACTGCAGGATGTATGTACGAAGAAAATAGAGCACAATTATTGAATGTAACTGTTTTTACTTGGAATAGCTTACACATCTATTATCACTTTTTAAGTACAGCCAGTGTATGTATGTATTATGAACTATGAAGTATTGGCTCATGACATGATAAACTTTTGTTCAATGTTCCAAATAGGGTCTGATTGTATGTGCCTGTAGACTAGGTGGAGGAAGGGAGGGGCGGGGTGGAAATGCATGAGACGTGATGGCATTTCAATTCTTTGCCTTCAAAATCAGATTGGGGATGCAGGCAAAAAGAGCCGTCCTTGACTTTGAGTACCTATTGTAATGATTGAACTTTGAAATGTACTTGAGAGCATTTTAACCATGGATATATTTCACCATAATTTCGAAGTTTGATCAGGATATTGTTGTCTTGATCAAACTGCCTACATGTACATTGTACACACGGAGCTAGAAAATATACATTAGATCGTGTTTGTATGATTAAACCTACTGGGTATTATATAGAGATATAATTGAGGTATAGTTTGTAAACCTATTGCTAATAAAATCTTTATAGAGTTGCAAACTGATGTATAATTGATAATATAAATAAAAAGTTCCATATAAAATATAGAATATATCCTACATACATGTATATCTACACGAATTCAATATAAATGTAATAACAATCATCATTTTGTTTTACCACTTTAGGGAAATCCTTATAAATCTGCATCAACGCTAGTCTTATTTAAGGGCCCTGCAATTATCATTACCCCAGCAATTGCCAGGTACTATTTACACCTGGGTGGAGAGTGGCAAATGTGGATGAATGCTCTGCCAAAGGACGTTAGTGCCAGGCTGGGATTCGAACCCACAAGCCACAACCCTTGGATTGTGAGTCAAGTGAGAGAACCACTATACCATGACACCATACCATAGCCTTCGCAAATTAACCATTTAAATTTTGCATTTATTGAAATTGAATGAATGAAGAATGCATTGAATCTACATGTAGTATACAAATTACACAGGTCTACACTGTCTGTATGTAAAGTGTAACAACATGACCAGTATTCATATTAGATCGTTGAAATGGGTAGGAAGTGAGTTTAGCTTATATTTGAACAACTGGTAAATTGACCCTGCTATACAAATTTGAAAGGGAGGCAAAGAGTACAACGTGCCTCAGTATGTTCAAACACGATTGAGTATACATATTATGTACTTACTAATTAAAGTGAGATGCAAGGAAAGAGAGAGAGGAGGGAGCAGGGGAGGAGAGACAGGGGGGTATTAAGAGAAAAAGAGAGAGAGAGAGAAAGAAGAGGGGGTGGGGGAATCAAGGAGAAAGGGAGAGAGAGGGGGAAAAGGAAAGGGAGGGGGAAAGAAAGATGAGGAGAGAGAAAGACGATTTAGAGAGGAGGGGAAGACACAGATAGACTTGATAGATCAAGAGTGAGAGATGTAAAGGGATGAGACTTGTGAAACAAGAGATATTTAGAGGAATAAAAAACAGCAAGCCAATACAAACTGAGAAACAGAGTGAAAAATTTGATACTAAAGAATAGATTAAACATTATCAATAGTCATTAACCGGTATACACTATACCATATGCTACTATTGATAATACTGAAAAAAGAGCAGGGACGTCAGGGTACGACTATTATTGCCAATATGTGCGTCAAATTGGCAAATCATAAGTATCTTCCAGACTCAAGAGCATAATAAAGATTGAATGTCTAGCTGAAGAGCAACTTTACCCACAGAGGAGCGGCGGTTGAAGAAAAGCTTTTATGTTAAAAATCAATCTGGCTTCAAGTGTACATGTACATTCATGCATTTAATCTGTTCATATTGCTCGTTTGTTTGTTTTTTGGATTTGTTGAAGTCTAGTGCGTTTGATGACAAATGTTCATATTCTCAAATTTGGAATAAACTGAAAAGATGTCTTCATTTCTGAAGCTAATGCCCATTACAGGCCTGTGTAAAAAAAGAGGAAAAAATTGGTCCTAGGCCATATTGTGAATAACTTTGATCAAGTCATTTGAATAAACAAGTACCGTAGACTATACACCAAGTGAAATCAACATTCTTCTTGGAATAATGATAATGAGACGATACACAATGTACCTTGCAATAGGCCACTGCCTAGAATTGTTTACCAAAATCCTGAAGGACATTAAGTCACAAAAGAAAAGCAGACAATCGTTCACAAACAAAAATGATGCGGGGTAAACTAGACATATTTGTGCATTCTTAATGTCAACCCAGGATATAGCCTCATCAGTATTTTATTGATAAAGTTACCGAGGGCCCTGCAATCATCATTAACAAGGCTCTGTCTGGGGCAGACTAGAACTGAAAATCAGTTTGGGAAATTTATTGCCACCAGCCCATGCAACCTTAGGGTACAGATCAACCAGCCATCAGATCACAAATCGACTCCCTCTCAAACCAAAATCGAGCAGCCCAAGGGAAAGCCCCCCCCTGCAAACTCCCCGTGACCAGTGCGTCTGCCCAGGCTCTTACCAAGCTACATAAAGGTGCTTAAACAGTCCAGGAAGGTCTTCCTACCAAGTACCATTTTGCTTCACCTGGGTAGAGAGTGGCAAATGTAGATTAATGTTTTGCCACAGAACATTAATACCATGGCGGGGACATGAACCTTGTACCTTCAGCTTCATAATCCAATGACGTCTCCACTAGACCACAACACCTTCACATAGCCACTGAATGCCCTCCATGAGTAGCGTAAAAAACTCCAACACAAAAAACCTACAAATACGTTTGAACAGAATTGTCCATGATCAAGGACTAAGTGTCATCGTGGACTTGTGAATTTGTAAATTGTATAGGAGCAAATAGTCCGTTCACCCCTCTCCTCGTAACACAGGAGACTTCCTCCTTCCAGCGAAGGTGCTAAAAGGGATCTAGACGATTCTCCTTTGTTCCTCTTTTGCCTCCAAATTCAACTTTTCATGGCCCTTTCTGTGGCAAACATGTAAATAAATGCAGCTATGAGGCTCTATTTTTATGCTAGAGTACTTGCAAAACAACATAAAGACCCTGTAGATGATGAAAGAGTTTCATCAGGATGGTTGCGATAATGGTTTGAAAATTTTGGTTTGAACATCCAAAAGGAAAAATTACCTGTAACAGTTTCAGTGTCTGGATTTGCCTACTGGATATAACATCCTCTGATATTCAGAAGGGCTTAAACTTGAATACATTTACATGTACATGTATAACGCAGAGCTAATGCCCTTCTAGCTTTCAACTGAGATACATGTACATGTAGGTGGCGAAGGAGAAGTAAACACAAATTTTGATACTCCACCAAAACATATAAAATTGTCTGTTGAGAAACAGAAGGGAATAAACTCTACAAAAAAGTATGTGAGTTCTGGCTTTCAGCAGAGAAAATATTCATGATTATGAATCACTCTCAATTTACCAATATAACCATAAAGGTTAATTTTTCATGGCAAGGCAGTGCATATATTTTGATCTGTTGTACTTTGTACTATTTACTTATACATTAATGACCTACTTTACTCTCTGAGTCAGTCTTCCTGACATTGTGTAAGAAAGAGATAATGTGCAGGTATTGATTGCAAAAGGTATGTCTGATGTTTACTAATGTAATCAGCAAAAATCTACATGATACATCGTTTATGAGTCATGAATAGTTCATGCATGAGGTCAGTGTTTTATAATATTTATTGATTCAGTCGAGATAAACATGTACACATAACATGGGCTAGGGGTTGAACATAACATGGGCTAGGGGTTGAACATACATGTAATATCACCTGTATAGAGCCAGAAGGGTGTTACTACATGAAAATTGTAGATACAGAGTTAACACCTTTCGATTCTCAACAGACAATATTCAATGTGCAATAATGATGGCGACTCTACTCACTTTTTAAATCCATTTTTCATTTATCATGAACATAAAAGAAAGGGATGTGCATCATTCCCACTTGAAGAACTATGATACAGATCTGTTTTCAATTTTGTTTTCCTATTGTCGCTGTATTTTGATTATATTCATCCAATCTTATGGTATTAGATAAATCAGCCATTTTTTGTAATGTAACCAAATTCATGCATCCATGCCTTTGTGAAGGGCACCTCTGATATGAATTATTTCTTTCACCTGTTATGAACACATGTATCTAGTCAGAATTCAAATTGCATATATTAGTTGTTGCTAGTTGGGACAAACATTATGGCTTGCACTACCCGACAACACATATTTTATGCAATATGTATTACGACTATTGAAATACAATTATTTCTTAACAGGTGAATGAACTAATTTATATCGAGGCACTAAACTATAAATTTGGTCACATTACGAAAATAGCCTATTAGAAATGGCGAAAGAATTTGTGGCAAAAGGACAAATTAAGTTAAAAAGACCAAGGAACTCCCCTGCTGATCGATGCACAATGACCTATCTGTTTGTGGCATTCAAGTACTTAATTCTTGTGAGGTTTGGATCAGTTTGTCATAAGGGGTATTTACAACAAGTACTTTGTCATAAGAGAGTTGTAGGTTTGTGGTAACAGCATGGCTGTAGAGGATCATGACCACAGTTTGCATAGTTTTGATGACTGATCATCAGGTAAAACGAAACGTCCACCCAACCTACCCCACCCCCTTGACACAGAATATACAAGCCATTCTGAGCAACAATTGTTTGACGATGTGATTATTTGTGATATGTTATCTTATATTCTTGTGAGAACAGCAAATATTAAAAACAATACAATACACTCTGTATGCAATATGCAACAACACTGAAGCTATACGATGCATTGCATAATTTTATATTTCTTGTATAAATATTCATGTAACAAGCTATAATGATTGATAATCTATATAATGCCAGACTGGATAACAAAATGTTTAATACAAAGAGTTTTGGGCATCATTATGCTTGAGAATTCAATCTACCTGTAGAATCAGAGTCAAATCTTTCAACAGATTATAGTGTAAAACAATGCTAAAAGAGACATATTTTCACAATATCGTGCAAAACCTAACAACTAACCTCTGATTCTCCTTTGCCTCCAAGAAACAATCAACTTCCAAAACCAAGATCTTTCTTCGTTTTCCATTTCAAAGATTCAATATGCAGTATTATTAACAATATCTCAACTTATTCAGAAATCAAGGATTTTCATCCACCATAACATCCACTCCTTGCTGTTCTATCAGTGTTAAATGATGTAGAGATACGCCACAGCATTCTCCATAAACTAATTATGTTCACATTTCCAAAGTCTGATGTGATGCAAAAATTCAGCGCATTGCCAATTTGATTTGGCATCGACAACAATGATTTTGTCCCCTCAAGAGAATACGTGAACAATTGGATGTTGATCAATACCCTAGGAGACATAAATTATGAAATCTACTCTGAAAAACCTGCTAGAAGGCCGTCAACTCCACACTTTCAGATATTTCAAGGAGAATTTGTGCGATACTGCGAATCATTGTGATACAAACAAAGCTGCAATATGGACATAATCCACCCTGCGAGGAGATAGGAATCACAGATGCCCCGATTGCGGATTAGTTCCACTTCTATTTTCCATATTAACATTTCAGCATCCTCGCTATACACAACTCACGATGTTGAATATGCTAAACACTTGTTTGCAGGCAACCGTTTCAAACACCATATTCAAGTTTAGCCATTTTGATTCTCCTTATGAATAGCTTTAAGTTTCGACGCATCTTCTGAACAAGTTTCGCTGCAGGTTCATGGTGACTTAATAAAACATTCCATTGCGTTTCTCCTGTCACAACTCTTCTCATCCTTGTTTTCAGTCTCAAGGCAGACTGAAATGTCGCAAGGTGCAGCAAAATCGAGAACCTCGGACAGAAATGCCTCCCCAATTGAACCTAAATTCCTTCCCTAACAGGCTAATCGGCTGGACAAATGCTGCCAACGAATGCTAATGCTTATTTTTTTTCATCAGTCGCCCAGCTCCCACACAACTACTGCTTTTCCGCAGATTTAGCTTTTGCGTACATGTACTTATACTTTCCTTCAAGAAGTACAAAGGTTGCTTGCAATAATACGCGACTATTCCTGGGCACAAAAAAGAAGGGTGAGGGAAGGAAAAAGAGATGACAACTGGACTTAGAACACTCCTCTATTACAAATAAAGAGAAGGTCAAAAAAAGAAAGGATAAGAAATGGTTGAAGAGGGAGAAGAGATCGGGAAAGATTTATAAGTTTAACCGTTCTAGATAATGAGATTAAAAACAGTCTCTTGGAGTGTTGGAAAAAAGGAAGGAAAGTTTTCTGCTCACAAAAGTTCCCATCCAGACAGCTTAGTTTCACACTTTTGCAGATTTTTTTTTTTACTTCACTTGCTCAGGATTAAAATATTTTATCCTGAACAAGTGAGAAGAAAAGATCTGTAAAAGTTTGAAACTAAGCTGTCGTATCTGGGCATAAACCACTGTATGTTATGAGCCCACTTGCTTTATCACCAGGGCTAAGCAATGCAAAGAAAAGCATTTAGCAAACAAATAAAAAACTAGCAAACACACAGACAAAAATTGATAATCTCTAAATTCTACTGAGAAATAAAACTAACTGCTGGTAGGAAAAAAAAACGGGGGAACAGGTAGGGTAGCTAGTGTGTGAACATTTCACCAGACTGTTCCCCTTTCTTGAGTAATTGCTTGAAATTGCATCACGTAGTCACCTATCATTCTATTAAGACATGTATGAGTGAATTAGGGTAACCACTCACCCCTCCTGTTACAAATTTAAGGCTTCACATTTTAATCTTCTTACACAGGATTGGCAAATAATCTGGATTAAATGACAATAGGTAATAGGGATAAGTAGATGGGCAAGACTTGATGACTTTAAGAAGCTGAGTACCTTAACCCCAAATGCCCTGTTTCCCAAAATAGACATACATTTGAGAAATGAGGAACAAAAAATGTCTTTAAGCAAGGCATTTTATCTACATTGCTTCTCTACATCCAGGTGTGCCTTGTAGAATGTGAAAGTAATTGTAGTTTACTCTGTAGTGTGAGCATCTGTAAAATGGCATCTGGCTGGAATGCTCCCCAGGAAGTGGAGAATGTGCATACAATACATGTACACTGTGTGCGGGCAAGCCTGAATCTGGTGACTAGGGTTATAATACAAGTACATTTGTATATCATTAAATTGATATTAATAATAATTTCCTGCAATTACACTGTAGATGAGGATCAGCCATGAGCTAGAATGTCTCTGTCTGCTGTTCAGGAGATCAAGGCTCTCAAATCTCAATCCATATTCTAATATAGCCTCATCAAACATGTAGGCCATTATGAAGAGAAAATTCCTCCACACTAATGTGCTAAAACAGGGAGTCAAATCAACAATGCAAACAACCCCATGTAAGCTTGCATGTATATGTACAGAGTAGTATACTGCTTATAATATTAAGGGCCGTCTAGATGGTGAACAGGCTTTTACAAGTATCAGAATAGAAGTAGAAGATATGAAAATATGCAGGAGGACAGCTGGAGAGCGATAAACGTTCTGGAGAATTAACTTAGAACAATACTCAATTTCGATTGTTGCTCCTCTAGCCTCCACAATCCCTGTCAGTAGTTCAGGGCCAATATGCATATTCTTTTAAATTTATCTACCGCAACAAGAGTAGTTCCTAGTCACAAAATATAAATAAAACCAATTAAAGAAATGACACTGAGTTTGGTATAATTCATCTTGCTCATCAAATTAAAATACAGGAGTGGAGACCAATTTATTTCTGGGAAATTAATTTGAAATAATGCCAATCATTTGGTTATTGTTGGAAATGGCAATCAACAAAGGCCAACAAAATTCCTCTTAATTAATGTACTGCAGCAAGGATATGGATGGTATTTCAAAATTAATATCGGTACAAAGAAAACAATGGAGGAAAATAATGCATGGACTATATGATGCGTTTTTACCACTGACAGAATGAAACAGACACAGAGACAAAGAGTGATTTAGCTTTGGAAATATTAATTAATTGCCAGGAAGGAATCTCACTATTTCTCTAGAAAATAATGAATTATGTCTTAGTACCAATAACAAAAATTCATGTCAAGTTTCAGGCCATATCACATATAAATAATTAAGTGACTACAAATCATCTGTTGAATGCCAAGAGAACATTCAATCATAATTTACATAGTCTCTCTGCACACAACATGTGTTGCCTATTTGCCTACTGAGCAGTGTGACAGGATACAGATTTCAACAGCATGCTAATAAAATGAGCATGAACACGATTATTTTACATGTACAACTGTATACCATTAAGGTACATTATTGAATATATTGGCAAGCAACAAGCCGGCTGCTCTATAAATAGTACAGATTGCACTTCAGTAGGTTCATGAACAAAACGGGAAAGACGGAGGAGTCTATCGTATGCAATCTCCTTCGAGAAATGGATGATAATGGTGGGATAAGTATGGGCATATTGCAGTGCAAGCTAATTCCATCTTGCCAAGATGAATTATAGCTCGTCAAGAAATAACCCTGAAATTAACATTGTAAAAATTCACTAGTATTTTAGACTCTTGGTCACAAGCTGGTTAATGAACTCAAACAAATATGGAGTCTACAGTGTGTTGTGTATGCACTATGTATGCATCATACATGTACGCCTAATAAATAATCATAATAATGACTTCTTATATAGCGCACATGTCCGCCATGTCGTGACGCTCCTGGCACTGCCAACTATTACCCTGGCTTTAGAAATAGAATGTAATAAAATTTGCTGAAAATGTTGAGTACATGCTGAATACTAAACGTGCTTAGAATAGAAAGAATACTCCCTTACACTTACAATGCAGAATGTGAAAAACTACCACGAACTAAAATATATTTTTGAATCAAATGTATGTGTGTTGCACATCAATACTATATGGATGAATAAGAACAGACTGGCAAAGTGAAGATTTATTAGGGAAGAAGGGTAGGAGAGAAAGGGAGGGAGAGAGAAACGGAGTAAGAAATAGGGGGAAAGAGAGAGGGAGAGAAAGAGAGAGAGAGGAAGAGAAAGAGAAAGAGAAAGAGAAAGGGAGAGAGAGAAAGAGAAAGATAGATAGAGAAACAGTAAGAAATAGGGGAAAGAAAGAGAGAGCAAGGGAAAGAAAGAAAGAGCAAGAGGAAGAAAGAGAGAGAGAGAGATAGATACAGAGAGAGAGAGAGAAACAGAGAGGGAGATGCAGAGTAAGAAATAGGGGGAAAGAAAGAGAGAGAAAGAAGAAGAGAAAGAAGAAGAGAAAGATTGAAATAGAGAGAGAGAGAGAGAGAGAGAGAAACCTGAGAGCAAAGGCAAGAGGGGAGGGAGGTAGGAGGATGGATTTCAACGTGGAGGGGATTATACTTTATGAGATGCGGTCATTCACAGAGACATTAAAGCCCCCTCGCTTGTTTCGGACTGGGGCCCAAGAAGTACCACACATCTATCCATTGGAAGGGGGCATTGACATATGAAGCCATTAGTGAGTCAGATCTCTGGAGCAGGTGCGTTCATACGCCCTGGTGTTTACCCTCCCTAGTCTGCAGTCACCAACCCCTATCAGTCACATTTCACAGAGTGTCTGAACTGCGAGCCTACACAGACACCCACAGTCTACTCTACATCATAGGCTCTGTACTCTAGCTGCTCCCGACACAGTCAGGGACAAACAGGGCTAGGCTCGACTCAAGGCTTGATGGAATTTTGATTAAATGTCAAATTAGAGTCTGATTCTGCAGACTATATCCTCCCCTAGTGCTCTAAGGCCGCGTTCATGCTTGATTTTGACGGCCAGAATCAGGCATCTGTTACGTGTTTAGTTTAAAACACGCTTGCGTTCATGCTCACTTTTGTAGAATCACCGAACAACGGCGATCACGAACGCCGATCGTAAACTCACAAAAAGATGCGTTTACAATTGTAAACGCGTTTAAATGGGGTCAACGCACTGACCTCTAGTGGGTCTACGTAGCATGCACAGTGAAGGTCACACAATGCCACACAAGGAGAATTGCCTGGATGAGCCAGAGAAGTAAGCATGAACAGCTACACCGTGGAACTGCGATCACGATGAGCGTTTACGATGAGCGTTTCAGATCGCTCATTCTACCTTCAAAATCAAGCATGAACGCGCCCTAATATTATCCACACACTCCCATTGATGCATTGACTCATTCTTGTGCACAGTTAATGGGGTTCCCTGACACAAAGGGTGTTAAGATAATGGTGTTTGGGAGGGTAAAGTCATACAAAAGATGTGATTCCCAAGCACATAGAGTGTTAAGAGTAAATGGAGATGGGGAATGGGCTCCTAAAGAAATTTGTCCCTAAACATACAGAGGCGCAAGAAATAGAGAGGGGGAGAAGTGATTGCAAACATGCATGAGAGATGTTAACATTCTTATAGATTATTAATGTGTTTGTAAAGAAATTTATTCCCAAAATACACAGTCATTAAATGGAGAGTGGGAGAGTGGGAGAGAGAGCAAAAGAGAGAGCAAGAGGAAGAGAGAGCAAGAGGAAGAGAGAGAGAGATAAAGAAAGAGAGAGAGATAAAGAAAAAGAGAGGGATAAAGAAAAGGAGAGAAAGAGAGAAAAAAAGAAAGAAAGACAGAGAGAGAGAGAGAGAGAGGAAAAAAAAAAGAAGGAAGAAAAAAAAGGGGGGGGGGGGGTGATTGCACAGACACGGTAACATTAGCCATGTTAATGTGTCTGTTAAGAAATTTTATACATACAGGAGAGAGATGGATGGAGGAAAAAATAGAGGGAAAGAGAGTGAGAAAGAGAGCTAGAGACAGAAGACAGAGGGTAGAGGGGGAAGAGGGGGAAGGGGAGAGGGGGAAGGGGAGAGGGGGAAGGGGAGAGGGGGAAGGGGAGGGGGCTGGATGTACATGAACTCAAGAGGATATGACTCCCTACTACATGAACATTAGAATGATGATGATGGAAGGATGTAGCGCTCAAGTAGAGAATGGTATCACATTTCTCTCTTAGCTGTAGGGGAAGGCATTATGATTGAACAGCGAGAAAGAGGTGATAAAGAGTGGTATTTCTTGAAAGAATGTCTGAAGCTTGGAGCATAATGTGTGCATGATAAAATGGAAGAAAATCAGAGGTGGTCAAAATGTGTAAAAGATACAACGTAGTGAATGTACTCCGTATCAATTATAGAAATGAAATTGTAAAACAATGTTGAAATACCGGTAAGTGGGCTATCTAATCAGAAGATAAAGTTTTATATGGCCGAGAATGTAACCATACTTAAAAACTAAATAATAATAGTGATAATCCGTTCTTGTAAGGTGCATATCACATTATGATATAAAGTCCCTATGCACTTCCAAAGAAGCGTGGATATTATTATCCTGGCTTTAGCTCTGGCAACAAATCCTGCAAGATACCCATCTAACACCTGGATGGAGGGTGGCAAATGTGGATTATATGTTTTGCCAAAAGACATGAGCACCGAACTGGGATTCAAACCCTCAACCTGTAGATTGAGAGTCAAGTGAATGAACCCCTATACCACATGCACCTCCACTATTGATACTTTGCACCCAAGTATACGATACACCACAGGTGGAAAGTACTTACAATGGAGGTATTAGCTTGAAGAGGAACAGATTTATGATAAAATTCTTCATTACAGGTACTATCTCACGTTATTATAAGTACAATTCAAAGTACAAGTACACAAGTCAATGACTGTGACCAATTGACAATAATTATTAACCGTGGAAGAGGTTCAAGTGTTAGCTTTGATTGATTGAATACATGTAACTCCATAGTTGAGTTGCAATTTCATGCTCCATTTGCTTTTTTGTATACATGTGCTCAATCAAATGTTTTTCTGTAGAATTATCATGAATTCATCTGATTTTTGTACATATTGTTAATTCATGTAAAATGATTGATTTATCCAACTTGTTATCATTTATAATTTTATCAAAAGTCTGATAGATCTACAAATGTGAATATCTTCTTCTTCTTCAGTTGCAGATGCGACATTACAGTAATTTTGCAGAATACAAATGATTATTAGTACCTAAATAGAATATGAAGAAATTATGAACCAAAGATATATCAGATTCATTTTATGAAATATCAATGCTTAATTCACACCCTGCACTCACCTTGATATATTCCTATGCCTTGTATTGATTAGGTCAATAATTTACAACTGGATGAGAAATGCTCTTGCAATGAAGCCTCATTTAATCAATGAATGAACTGCAATGGTGTCAATGAATGCAGACGTATAATTATATCCAGTGAATATATCCACAGTATAAGTCCAAGCGGTGTTACTCTCGATCTCACATAACCGATACGATCGACGCAGTCAAATTGGAGACATGTACCTCTCACTATCAGATAAAGCAAAAATTGACATCTATTCGCCGATCTCACTCACGTCAGCGTCGCGTCTCCCACTACAAATTTACCTCCAATTCAAGCAAAGGTCTCGCGATGCTTTGAATAATTCGACGGGCGATGCAGAGAATGAGGGGATGAAAACAAAATGAGATCTTGTTGTGTTGCCTGCGAGGGATGTTGCGTCCATGCATGCCCCGGTGAACTCGGCTGGCCGAATGAAACACGATGGGGGAAACGTAATGGAGCATGCGTGTCCAGAATCAACAAATGAAACAAGGGGGGTTTGAATGGCTAGCTTGTACCCCAATAAACACCTGAAGATACAATGGATGGTTGGTTGAGTCAGGCAGGCACAGAGTTGCATGTGTACCTCCTAATACATGTGCATGTTCACAAGCTAGTCTTACATTCCAGACTTTATTAATCATGCTGTGTTTAATCCCCACGTTTCTAAACATTCCCCTTTGATACAAGCATATGATTCATCAATAAGAATTTAAATCCATTCAGCCAATTCATGATTAAATCTTAAAATTGCCTACAATCACTAAAAAAGTATAAATTGAAATAATATAAATCCTGGAAATAAATGTGTCTGGTGGTAGACTAAGCAAGGATTTCACTGTGTTTACTCGTCACACATTGGTCTACTGTTTTCAGAGGCTGAGCCAGTGAAGGGCTGAGTAAACTTGAATAGAAGAAGGGAACAATGACCCAGTCTGCCTGATGCATGTCATTGCATACATGTAGGTATTCACAGTCTGGTAAATACTTCAAGGACAGCCTCTTTACCCCCAATGACTAATAGTTCTCTTTCGAAGAATACAAAACAAAAGGAGACTCCACCATCCCTCTCACCATGGACCTACTACGTAGCATGTTTTCACCAACCAAGTGGAATCTCCTTGCCCCAACAAATATGGCAAGACAGATCCTCGAGATGAGATGAAAAGGAAAATTATTCAGCCTAATCATTTTTTAATCCATCATTTACTGTATACTATAAGCCAATATTTAATGTACACTTTTATTTGTCTAAGCACTTCAGAGATCGATGCACAGACATATTTGTGAGATATTGTTTTTCACAAAATTAAGCACATGCTGCTTTACATGCTTCATTGCCAGCTCAAAGTGTTGTTATTAAGCCCTTTTGGCTATCAAGAAAGGATTACAAGTAGAAAATGTATAATGATTTAGAAATAAAGTTACAAAAGTGTGATACATGACAATACCAAGAGACTTCTTAGCCTACTCTTTCAAACCTTCCAAAATGATTAATCTTATATTAATAATAATAATAATAATCTTGATAATAGTCACACTTTTATAGCGCTTGCTATATTCGTTAGTGCTGTACAGGCATTGAATTCCTTCCCTATTTTTAAACCCGGATTTCAAAGTCTAAAGGTTGACAAAATTATCATAATATGCAGTCGATAAGCTCCAAGACTCAGCCGCATAATGACCTTTTCACACAGACATCCTTTAGGCCAGATAATCTATCTTTGTTGCAATTGTCTGATTTCTATAATATCTTCTGTTGTGTATTGTGTAACTCTATCTACTGTTACAATAACATATGGAATGCATGTCTTATGAATATAATCAGTTAAAAGTGATATGAATATCAAAAAGCTAAGAAAGCAACTTAAGATACCAGTATGTATATTTCATGATTCGAAATGTGATGTTTTCCAAACACATACAATGTATCCCTTAGGCAAGATAATCTTGGTTGCAATCGGTCTGATTTATACAATTTCTTCTGTAGTGTAGTATAGCTTTATCTTCTGTTTTAATAACATGGTATGATATCCATATGTTATGAACAAAATCAGTTGGAAATATTATGGGTAAGAAAAAACATTTCAAAAATATGCTGTAGAAATATATATATATATATCATTGAGCTTGCCTTTGTTTATGTCTGTGCATTCGTTGTAGATTCATTGTACACAATCTTATAGAATGTTATATTTTGATGATGGTGTATGATAAGGCTGAAAAATTAATCAACAAACTAAATTTCATGGCTATTATTTCCTTTCCCTTTCTCCCAAAACTATATATAAACTGCTAATAGGCTGCTATAATTATTTCTTTAATCGTTATTACTTGCAAATTTCAAATCTATGTTTGCAATGCCTTTGAAAGGCAAAACTTTTCCTAGCTTCTTGCTGACAAAATTCAATCCTGCGTCTTCTCAAACTGTGACCACCCATATGAGCATATTTCTGCCCTTTATACACCATTATATACTTAAGCATAACTACATGTATTTGCTTTTCATATTAGACCAGTTTCCTGTATATAACAAAACAAACAGCTTCCCACATGTTTTATATAAATACTCCATTTTTAACAATTTTCTGCTTCAAAGATTACCAAAGATATTTCATAAAATCAGGCACGCTTGATTTATAGCAAATATGAAATCTTATTTACTTTAGCTCAGCAGTGCCTTGGACAAATACCTTTACTTTTCTTGTTATTTTTCTTTTTATTTTGACAAAAATGAAATAATTTGTTTAAATAGTTGTAGAACTCAATAACAAATGCTAGAATTTGACGTAGAATTTGCTCTCAGCCAATCAATTGCAACAATTTTAGTAGCTTGTAATAGTTATTGTAACTTGTTCTTGATGACAATTTTATGAAACAGGTCCCTGAACTTTATTCAATAAGCGTACATCACGTTAATCGATCCTTAGCAGTACATTCTCGCACCCAAAACGTAATTCTAAACATTGTTCTGCTGCGGGCAGAGAACGTTCATTCATGGTTGAGCTGTACCAAACGTAACATGAAACCTTATTCTGCAGGCTATGGAGAGTGCATTGCAAGTCACCTGTCTCCCGATGCAAGGGATATTAACTTTCCCTTAGCCTAGGTTCTAGATGTATATCAGAACTCCCCAATCCTCCCCCCTCTCTCACATGGAGTATCTGCAAGCCTACTGTATATGTATATCTCATATGTTTATGATAAAAGTGGCATATCCAGGTGCTAATTTGGCTTACAGGTAAACTTCTGTAACAGGAAAAGAAAGAATAGAAGAAAAAAAATGATAGATTTTTTTTGTAATGAATTGAAAACCACACAAATTTGTTTCAGGGGCCCTTTTTATTTTTTATTTTACCTGGGGGGGGGGGGGGGGGGTGGGGGGGGGGGGGGGTGCAAACTTGTTATCACTTTTGGGGACTGCAAACCACAAAATGAACAATTTTGTAATTATGATGATTACCCCTACTGCTTCCAAACAATGGTTACAAATGATTGTGGTCGTATCAAATTAATATTTATAATCAAAGAACAGGTTTCAGGTGACAATTCCATATTTTAGATTTTAGAAAAAAGAAACCCCATTGGTCTGAAACCTGTATCACTTCTCTTTGAGGGAGGTATTTCTGTTACTTTGTATAACATCTTCTGACAAAAGAGCAAAGAGAAAGGGGGGCAGAAGGAAGGATCGGGGAGGGAAAAATGAGGAGAATTTCATTCAGGAGGTCTGCGATGCGAAATCAACACCTTCTTTTGTCGAACATTGACCTGAAAAGGGATACAGTCAATTCCTCATATTTACATTTGAATCCAAACTGAAACAGATTTGAAATCTTTTCACCCAGCAGTTCAAGAAGATTTGCAGATTTTCCATCGCCCTGGCCCCAACTCCAAGGAGGAGAATTTGTAGAGACCGTATCCGTTTTCAACAGGGAGGTATTTGCTGGGAGCTAAAGCAATAACCTGACAAGTCACAGGTTTAGTTTTCATACAAGGGAAGGTGGGTGAAGATGGATCAAAATTCTTGAGGAAATGAGATTCTGATGACAAAAGTTATCCACAGTGAAAATTTGCGGATTAGTCTTTCTACATTTTAAATGGTTGAATGCTTGGGAAAAAAGGTTGCAGAGAATGTTTTGGGTAATATTTCTCATTTCTTTGGTCGTTCACAGAAGGAAAAAAACTGTGATAAAAATGCAGAGAATATAAATGTACATTCTCAAAACTGTCTTTTCAAATGTGAAAGGACTCGTACTAAAATTGGAAAAGAAAAACTTGTACAAGGTGGACTTTTGAGAATCCATTAAAAATTAATAAAATCCTTAGATTCTTGTCCTAGTTGAGTAGATATTTCAGATATTCAGTTTAAAACAAAAAAATTTAATAGCCTTTTTATTCAAAATCAACTGTTTTTGAGAGTGTATACACTGGATAATTGTCAACATTTAATGTAGTGCAGATGTGGTCAGAGAAAGATAATAACTCTAAAAATAGTTTTGTTCAAAAGTACATCTCTTGTCCATGTATAAGCCAAAGTACAAAGGTGTTGCCAAGTGAATATAGAGATGACGCGCTTTCTTCTTCAACTCATCCTAGTCTATCTTGCCAACGGCTTACCTTCAAGTATCCAATGGCATTGAGAAAAACCCTTGTTTATTCACAACAAAGTGTTTACCACTCATGACCTTATGTGAGTCAACCTAATTGGTCACTCATTAACTGACCACTCACTCATGCACCAAAATGACCTCATTACATAACAAACACAAATTATACTCCATAGTGACCAATAAGTCATCTGTTCAGATCCAGAAGGACTTTGACCCCATGCTAAGTGATATATGTTAATGCCCTTATGGCTTTAAACAGACAAAGTTCAAGGAAGACATCATTTCACCTTGCTCCAGGAACTAGGAATCTGCCTTAACCACATAAATCACTGAATATGCAGAAGACAAACATTTGACAGCTTCAAGCCTTGTTCAAGGTCCCATATTGCAACAATTGCTCTAATGTATTGATAAAAATGGTCATGTAGGAAAGGTATGATCATATAAGTGTATTTGTAGCTTGTCCTGTAATAAAAAGCATTGATTTTCTTTTAAGGATCTAATAACTTTTGTACATGAATCAATTTATTGTTATTGTAATCATTATCTTTAATTGATATCATGATAAGTGATTGGCCCTTTTGAGAAGTAATACACAGTGATGGGCAATGTTATAAGATTTTGTAAAATTGTGTATTTTCTTGCTGCTTATGATCTAAATCAATGTTCAGTTTTCTTGAAGCCTTTAAAGCTGAAGTAACCCTGCATAATATAAACATCCTGCAATGACGTTATATGTATTGATTCTTCCTCAACCTTCAATAGGGGACATACGTGCCACTCTCCAAAATAAAGGACTTTAAACAGAATACTTTTATAGTCATTGTTGTGCTTTCAAAACTGATTGAGACATACTGGAGCTTTTCATCTTGAACCCATCAGAGCACAACGCAAGAATTAAGAGAATGACATCTGATGACCAATATTTGATTATAACCACATTGCCATGATTCAATTAAACAAGTTCATTGTACAAAGTTTTGAAAAATATTAAGATTTTATAATAGCTTGCAGCTTTTTGCAGTCATTCAAATATATGAATAACTACTTAAAAGATAAACTTTATATTTGCAGCCAACCTCAAATGCTGTAGAACTTTGCAGGAATTATGAATATGTCATGTATGTCCTATCTGTGAAATTTAAATGTTAGCAGTGTCCTCATATTCAAATTATGCAAGGAAACCCGTTTACTTGCTAGACTTCACTGTCAGACACTATTGATTGACTGACTGGCTTTTTTTTCTTCTTTGGTAATAACATACATGAAAAGAGTTGTAAAGGGTACATGAGCATTTGTCTACATCAATAACCCACTTCTTGTGATGGCCAAGATTAAACTGATTGAATCTTTGCACAGCATAAAACGTATGACCATTCGGTACAATTGTCTGAAAATCAAGACTATTACTTTTGGGCTCTATAGCCCTAAAGTCGATTTGACAACTAATAGTCGTTATTTTCCCACTTGAAGACATTTTCAAGCCCCACCTTTTTTAGGGAAGTTCTAAATTAGTATTATCTTTCAAATGCAGTTGGAATTTAACTTTTTCATTTTTTTGGCCTGCAAATGGGACATAGTACCTTTAACAAAAAAAGAGAGGACTAATATAAGTTGTTATAACACATTTGGGAAGGTAGAACGGAACACATCATATAATTACACATGTATATAAGTCATTGTGGATATCATTAATGAAAGGATGTAATTAATTGATACAGGAGTTAAGCTTGTTGAGGTGGATCCATTTAATCAAGCAATGAAATATAAATAGTCTACTGACAGACAGAAGGGTGATGACTGTGAGTAAAAGAACAATTCAATATTCGTCTGGCTCTCGATCAACAGTTAAAAAGGATTTACTAATTCAATTTGATACACAGACATTTATTCTTCACCACTATTATCCAACTAGGCCTACATTAATTCACTTAAATATGATTTGTAAATATAATTGTAACTTACATTAAAGATGTAGGATCTATATGTTCAGGCCAATTCAGCTAATGTAACAAGGTGCAACAGATCACCATGTGCGCAGCAACATAAAGCATATCCTATGTACTAACACAGCTCTGTAGACCCTAATCATGTCCTTGATACTGTATTGTTGCCAATCCAGTAACAGTTCACTGACCTTTGTGCTCTGGTATAGGGGAGCTCAAGGGATTAGTGAGGCTTCACACCTCAACAGAGATTAAGTCAGATTTAAAGGTGCTAAACCCATGTCTGACACTTATCTCAAATGTACTATGGACCTTCAGCTCTTCCTGTTTTTATTTTTATTTTGTGAAATGGAGAAAAACACAAAATTTACTTCCTTTTAATTCCAAGGAAATGTTTGTTACCTTTTAGTGGAACTAAGCTCTAGTGCCCAATTGTGTAAACATATTTACTTAAAAACAACAAAGTTTAGTAAATCTCATATGAGGTCATTTTAGTGTCTATAAAATAAAAATAAATAATATGGTTATTTATATAGCGCCGGTATCTATGCTGGCTGTCATGATACAGCCTTATGGTTGTCTGAGGAAGAGTCTCCATACTGTACCCCAAGGCAACTCTACAGGACCTGTTTTATAATGGAAAGTTCATGAGATATCTATTGATCTGTCAATTACTTTTCTGTAATCCATATTCAATACTTTTAACACATTTGCATCCTATACCCAATTCAGCCAGGCAGATATCATCAGAAGGCTTTTAGATTTGTGTCAAAAGATACAAGTTGACATCTCTGAGGCTCTTAATATTTCAAAATTATAAAAAGTCTTGAAACTTTAATGGATATATCTTCTCCTGAACATCAAAGATGATTACAAATCACTAGAAAATCATGCAGAAAAACATAATATCTATCTTAACCTTGGAGCGGACTGGGGTAAATTCACTGATTAGATATTCATTTCATTTATCATTCTAGGAAATGTACTTCTATGAAATGAACATCTTTGCTTGTGGTTTGCCTCTGCTGTGGTTGGCATAACATACTCAGGTACCGTATATAAGTTATAACGGTGTATAAACCGCACTTTTTTGCCGCCGAAAAAATTTCAAAGTCGGGGGTGCGGTTTATACACGGTACACCAAAAAAAAACAAAAAAACACGAGGGCGGTTTATACAACGTTATTTACGGTAGTCATTTTCACTGCCTTCTTACAAAATTCATCGACATACATCATTCTCAAAGTAAACATACAAATGTCTTGCTGTTTACTCCCATCTCATTCTCAGATCAGATGATTAAAAGTTATGTGACTGAACAGTACATGTATCTCTATTCGCAGAAGATAGGGAAAGAGGGATAGATTAAAATAGAGGGAAGGAGAAAGATTGTGTGTGTGCGTGAGAGAGAGAGAGAGAGAGAGAGAGAGAGAGAGAGACTAATAACAGAAAAACAAAGACAGGGTGAGAGAGAGAAAATGAGAGAAAGAGAGAGAGAGAGAGAGAGAAAGAGGGAGAGAAAGAGAAAGTGGGATAGAGAGAGAGAGACGGACAGACAGAGGAAGCTAAGACCATTCACCATGCATAATTGAAATCATCAATCAATTATTGACTGGTGGCCGGGTATGAGATGAAGAGACTCCATTGTTTACCAATCCAACTCATCACTATGGAATGCGTACTCAGGTACGGGACCTCTGACGTACCCAGGAGATAAGTTTGCACAAACAAAACTTTTTCTACTTCCACAAGTTCCAGTCCATCTCCAAACTTCCCCACATTTACACTAACAGGGAAATAGCATTTACGAGATATGGCCAAGGAGTTAGTCTCCTTGATATGACAGAACTTACATTTTGAGGAGTGCTAGCTGTAAACCCAGAAATCTTTTTGACATGAAACAAGAAATCTTGTGAATTAACAGCATAATAACTATTTGGATTCCATTGTTTTGCATCATGTAATTTTGCGTGTGAATCTGAACAACTCACAAAATTTGCTAACATTTCATGCTTGCAAAAGTTTCTGATTTTACACTGAAACCTGTAAAACTTTATATAAAGGTCTACTTACTTATTTATCAATGGGATATAGTTCTATAATGCATATTGTAAAAAACAGAAAACATGTATGGCTCAAAATTTGTCAGTAAAACAAGACAATAACCTTCTTGATTCCACAGGGACCCCAAACAATCCATTAAGAAATATGACCCTCTTGAAGTTTCAATGACCCCAAATTGGAACAATTACTCAAAATAAAGGCTCAACCACTCCCCAATCATAACCCTCTCAAATTCTCAATGACCCCTAATTGGTAAAGTTGTCCATAAATACAGCATGAACTTCTCTCCCCATTTTTTGACAATTTTATTAAAGTGACCCTAAACATGAACAAACAAAGAGTTTGTGAGTATTTCATGCATGCACAATTTTCTGATTCTACAAAAGATTTTCATAGTGCATTACAAGGATGAGGTCAATATTACCTCCTATAGAATTTTCACTATATCATTACCAAGCCTGATACCATGAATAAAGTGTTTCTTTCTTATAAAGTCTGATGACAAAGACTACATCAGGCAAAGTTCCTTCTCCTCGCATGAACTCTGACCCAATATTTCTTGTGTCAATACAGCTAGCTTGTCAAACATGACTCAAATCACACATGAAACACAAACATTATATCCTGGATACGGCACAATTCCAATAGATTTATGAGCAGTACATGAAAAGAAACACCATCAAATTCTATTTCTTTAAAATTTCATTTGATCTCCTTTCTTTTGCATCTGTCACCTTTGACCTCATATATCATATTTATTCATGTCTTTTGGGGCAATAAAAACAAGGAAATGAGATAAGATTTGATAGTGAAGGGGAGTGGGAATATAATGAATACCATATGAAACCCAATATGATATTTTATGTGCAATTATGCCAACTATAAGTGACATTTGACCTCACATATACTTGTCTGGTACAATATTCAGTACATGCCATCACAGAAATGTAGAGCTATGTGTATACCGGACATGTAAAATGTAGGCCCACATGGATACTTTTTTGTGCATAAAAAGATATATCCAAAAAAGTCATCAGGTATCAAAACAGAAGTTTTTATATTTTGTAGAGAGATGAAGAGAAAAAGATTCAATATGCATCCTAAAACTAGTAGTTTAAAAGTTAAAAACTAATACTATGAAAAAGAAATGGAAATCATGCCCTTCCAGTGGAATGAACATGTAAAGTAAATGATGACAAAAGATGCATTATTGCATGTGATGGAATATTACAGTAAAGTCAATCGGCAGAACATATACAAAGAATGAAAAATATCTAAAATGTAGGCTTACCGGTAAACACAAAGAGCCAAAATCATTATTGTTTAATAAGTTTGACATATATATATAACTGCACAATTTCTATAAATATCAACTAGGGAGAAAAAAACCCACTAATGCACAATGATGTAAATGAATTCAAACTAAACAATGAAAAACAAAAACAAAAAGTGGAAAGAAAAACTTCTTTAAAAAGAAAATATTTCCAAGAAAAATGAAGCACAGAAGTCAGGTAATCATTATATTACCACACTGAACTACCGGTATTCCAAAAAGAAGTGCTGTAAACCAGAAGGGGTTCAGACATCAAAGCATAGTACCTCAACCTCTATGGACAACGACAGAAATTAATTTTCCCTCCCCAAAAAATGACCTCCCATACCGCCTTCTGGCCAAGTTTTTATTCAGCAGAGGGGCTCAAAGGGCTCCCAAAATATTGCTCCCAACAGTCTCATTATGTCATTGATCATTAGCCTTCATAAAGACAGGAGTTTTAGTCAGGTTCACACAGAGATTCCATAAACTTAAAGATTAGGTCCTGGTTTAAAACTTGAAATTCAAAGTTACAAAGAGCGATCTTGAGGTTAGTGTGATAACTACGAGCTGGGGAGGGGGTAATTCTCACTCAAAGTTATAAACCATGAGCCATCTTATGTTTAGTGCCATGAACCGCAGAGGGACCTCACTAGAATTTACATGCCGTTTGCAAGTGGTCAATTAACTTTGAGGTTATGCAAAGCTTCTAGTTATAAAATGACTGCCCGGCTTGCAGTTCATCATCAATACCTGTTTTTTGGTACCATGTGAACCCTTGTCGTTGTTAGTGGACCATTCTTTCAAACTTCTGAAGTTTGTACAAAGTTTATAACAACAACTTTCCCGTATGAACATTGCTAAAGAGGGCTAGTTTTGTGACCAGGGACCCTCTGGGCCAATTTGTTATGTTAGAAAGCAAAGGTATATTGGATCCTGCCTTTGATGGGTGTTTAGGGGTGACAGTATAATGAGGTGATATACCCCCAGTTCAGACTAGTAAAATTCATTGTATAAACATACACAAAAACTGTATAGCTATACAATAGGTAAATATCTTTTTCCAGGCTTAACATTGTATAACTAAACCTTGTATGAAGAAATGTTGTATAGAGAAACAGGGCATCATTTCACAAAACCGTCATAAGTACAAGTTCGCCCACAACCCATTGGAACGCATGTATGAAATTTAACATTTAGCATTTCAATGGGATGTCGGTTAACTTGTTCTTATGACAGATTCGTTAAACAATGCCCTGATGTTTGAACATCTTTTTGAATGATTAAGAAACGGGTCCATTTATATTACGAATGTTTTATCTTACGTAAATCGTATAAGTGGGTGTGGCTTATCATGAGTGTACACCTACATGTACTCTCTAAAAAAAAAATCGAGTGATCACGGACGTCACTCCTCTGGAGAGTGAAAATGTAGTGAAAATAGAGTGAACATTCACTCTTTTCTTCTTAGAGAGCAGTCTAAAATCAATCGATTTTCACTCCTAAACAAGTGATCACGGACGTCACTCCCAAGAAAGTGAAAATAGAGTGAAAATTCACTCTTTTTTTTAAAGAGAGTATGATTGTTCAGCTGTCAACTGACCTCTTATTAGTTTCTTTACACGTTTTTTCTTTATACGCCATTCAGATTCTTATACAAGTACTGTATAATTTTACCCTGGTCTGAACAGGCCGATAGGTGACAAATCTAACACAATTGGGCATCATCGTTTCCTGTCCATTGTGCTTTTATTCCGAGATACCCTACTCTCTGAAAGAGATAGAGATCTTTGAGTCATGATAAGGAAATCCTTATAAAATATCATGCCCCTGGATACAATTAATGTATCAACGTTCTAAAAACATATGTGTAATATCGATCATTAGCATCAATTCAAGTGAACAAAATTCAATATCAAACTCGGATCACTTAACTTGTTGACTATTGAATATGAGTTGTCTCCTGGCCTAAGTTTAATACAGCAAGCACATGGTTCCCTTAGGCAGTGAGTTAACTACTTAAAGGTAAAGACCAGTAATGGTCATGCGATTGCATTGTGAAAGAAACGTTGTGGAATCGATCAAAAAAGGTTGATCATCTAGCATCTAGCATCTGCAAGGTTCTGGAATCATCAAAATGATAAGAAATTTGGCCCATTCTTTGTAAAGTTACAAGCACTATACACAGAAAGATGTATATGGGACTACCCTATCTCTCTCACCAGACCATGAGAGAGATAAATTTACCAAATATATGAATTAGTAGGCGGTTTCCCGGCAAATTTGTTATCATCATGTATTAGTCAAAACATATTCTTTCACATGATTGGTAATGACAGCTTCCATTTCATTTTTTGAAATTGGGGCGTTGCCAATACTGGTCTTTACCTTTAAGAACTACATCAATAAAATTCAAATGCATCCCCCCCCCCCTAATATAAAAGTGTGGGATTTCAATGCAGTGTAAAATCATTCATATTTTAAATGAACGAATCCTTAGCTTGACCACACAGGCACACAATTTTTCACGCCTCCCCCTATCAAAAAGGGGGGAAAAGAGACAAAAAAGGAAGGAAATAAAAATCACAGGTGGTCGTTTTAATGGCCAGGAAATGGTTACTTGGGGGTAAATGAGAGTTTATTATATGCCTGTTCCTTCCTTTATATGAATGTCAATCTAATATTTCAACAGCGAGCCAGTACCGCAACCCTTTCAAAGATTTGAAAGGGTATTTCTCATGGATGGGAGGTTGGGAGGGTGAACGAAATATGATTATTTTCTAATGAAGTTAATTACAGGAATTTGGCAGTGATATGAATGGCCTATTGAAATTGAGCCCCCTATTTTACGAAATGTGACTAAAATTTAAAATGTGCTTTAAATTTGAATTTATGGTCATGCTGAGCAATAAAATATATACTGTCAAACCTACTTAGTGACCACCTGTATAGAAAGACCACCTGTCTTCGAAGACCACATTTTTTGTTTCCCTTGAAACAAAATTATCATTGAAACATGTATTAAAGGAACCTGACAACCTAAACATAAAAGACCACCTGCCTATAAAGACCATTTTTCTTGTCTCCCTAGGATGGTCTTTATATGCAGGTTTCACTGTATTACTTAATTGATCAAATGAAGCCAGAAGGGGGTTGTCTCATACACACAGAGTTAAATGCCACTCTGGCTCTGAAGTACACTGTGTTTTATGGCAGGGCTAGCTCAGTATATTTGTTGTCTGAAAAAAGTTGCCTGCCAGTTGAAATGAATGAACCCACTGTACTGAATTTTTGCAAATAGTGTGAGTTTCTGGCTCAGAAAAAGACTGATATCATATCTTCAGAGTCAACTCTGTGTTAACTCTGTGTTAACGTATATGAGTTAATGGCATTCTGGCTCTAAACTTATGATATTATTACCAATGTGAGAAAGTTTCATGTTGCAGGAGTTTTGGGTGTTTCAGTATTGGACAATTAGAGCATGAATAAAAGTTAATATTGAAAAAGGTCAAACTAGGGATAAGGTATTGAACGCTACCCTAATTTCACGATTACCTTTCTGGGTGGGTGACTGTCAAATATCAATGTAAAATGGTTAATAATAAATCTTTTTAACCCATCCAAATCATCTCATTTCCTTACTCATATAGCACACTAACCCATCAATGTCAGCATTGACCCTGGCCCTATTACATGTAGATGACTAAAGACCACACAGGTCCAAAACATTTCCAAAAATAAATAAATCAATAATCATCTGTCATCAGTCGATCACGATAACAGGTGCACAATCACTTATAATGTGTGAAACTTACGAAACCCAGTACAATCAATCATAAGTTCTACTGATATTATAGTAAGGTGTCAATTTGCCTGTAAATGGGATAGTCTGAGGTTTTTCTGAAATAGCAACAACTTAAATTATGTATTCATTTGTATTCAAATTTATAAATTTGACAGTAAGCAACATGTGAATGAGAGATCTTTCACTGTACATGGATACAGTGAAACCTGTACAATATGTACTTTATAAAGACCATCCAAGGGAGACAAGAAAAGTGGTCTATAGGAAGGTGGTCTTTCAGTAGATGTTTCTTTGGTATATCTTTCCATGAGAAACCATCTTTATAGATAGGTGGTCTTTAAACACACTTTTCACCCTATATAGGCATTAGAAAAAATGAAAAGAATTCATAATCGTGATGCAAAAATGAGAAAACACAATTTTTTCGGGAACATACACCAATAAAAAGGGGGAAAGAGAGAGGATCATAAGACCTTGTGTTGGGATGAAGGAATAAAATACAAATTGAATTTAAAAGCCCTTTCAATAAAAAGACAAATGTTTGATATGAAAACTGCTTTTTTGGTGTTATTACTACAAAACTAGTGACTGATTCATTAGTGCACAGTATAGCCTTCAAACCAGAATGTACAGACTAATACAAAAAAAGATTACCAAAACAGATGTCATAACTTGCATTGATGGCTGAAATCTTGAAAGGAAGATCAATTCACAACTTGCACTTTTATGGACTACTTCAACTGTCAAGCCCAATTTTTATGGTCTTTGTAAAGAAGGCTGAAGTTTCATTTTAGAAGGTGGATACCAAAGTCTGCAAATCACACCCAGGGCAAAGACTAAACTAGAGGTGCATTCACCATGCAACCAAAAATCATTGATTTTTTCTCACATTTCGGCGTTTCGCTGGTAAATGCATAGCAAACATGACGAAAATCGAAATAAAAAAGTCTACCTCTGGAGTGTTTTTTTTTTTTATACGTCTGCCAAAGCTTTGCTGATTTTTTTAAGTGTAAATGCAAACTTTGGTAAGATATAGATTTTTCATCTCACATGGCTGTCCTTGATTCAGTGCTAACGCATGCAGTGCACCAACGAGTTGAGAATGGACGTGCACTACTCACCAATTAAATCTTTATGAGCAAACTTCAACGTTTTTTATGGGTTTTTCCAGCAGTGTAAACGGTACATCAATGGTTTTTCAAACTGGTTTTTGGGCTGTGTAAATGGGCCTTATAATGCATACGGTAGACACAAGCAGGAAGGAAAGATCATCTGAAACTTCAAGGAAAGTGCCAAGAACCAACCGATCCTGATTTTTGTCCCTCTCCTCCAGCGCACAAAAGAAGAGACAGTAATAGAAGTTGACAGAAAGAAGAAAGCCCTTGGCCTTTGCTCAATAGAATTACTCCAAAGCCTGGAAGTTTGAGGACCTTGGCTTGACTTTGAGACACGCCCCTAAACATGAGAGCGTTTGAATTGTTGTGTGTGCGTTGAATGTTCTATCTAGCACATGGATATTGAGTGATTTAGGTCCCCCAAAAAAAGAATTGTTTACCAGATTTAGCGCACAAGGAAAAAGAACGCATACATGTAAGAGGGGAAGAAAATGAAACAAATCTTTTTAAGAAAAAATTGATACAAATACAAAGGGTACACTCAACTCAAGCACCTACATGTACATGTAGGACTAGAACTTACACATAGAGAGAGGAAAAGAGAGAGAGGAAGAGAGAGGAAGAGGGAGAGATAGAGGGAGAGAGAGAGAGAGATAGATAGATAGAGGAAGAGAAAGAGAGAGATAGATAGAGAGATAGATAGAGAGAAAGAGAGAGAGAGTGAGAGTGAGAGAGAAAGAAAAAGCAAAATTGATTTAAAAAGTACAACAAATAATAGGAAAATAGGAAAATACAACAAAAAGAACAAAAACAGATAAATAAACAAATAACATAATGACGTCAAAGATAAAATAAATATGGGCAAATTAATAAACAATGGATAGGAAACTGATTCATATTGGTCCAGACATGATGCGAAATGGAATCATTCTAAACTTCAAGTTCAAAATTCCCCAAAGTCCGCTTGAAATGATAAATTTCCTATGGTAGATTATGGATCACAGATGACTTGGGTTTTGTGTTTGGTAGCATATAGTAATGAGCTGGATATGGAAGTTGAACAAATGATATAGTAATAGTAATAATAAGTAATAGAGAGAGGAAGAAGAAGAGGGAGAGGGTGAGGAAGAGGGAGAGGTAGAGAGAGAAAGAGAGAGGGAGGGAGGGAGGGAGAGAGAGAATGAGAGAGGGGGGGGGGTGGGGAGAGAATGAGAAAGATGAGAAAGATGAGAAAGAGAAAGTGGGAGGAAGAGAGTCACTGAGAGGGTAGAGGTGGAGCAAGATGGTGACAGCAGAGAGGAATAAGACGAATATAGAGAGACATACAGCCTTTTCACACACAGCTAAAATTCATCGTATCCAGAGATGATTAGTATAAACGTGTTTAACTCAACAGTTTTAAACATGTTTATAGAAAATTTTCCCAGTGTGAACATCGTTTATACGATGTTGGGATAGATACGAAGTCGCGATTCATACGCCCCTAAAAGCAGGCTGCAGATACGAAGTTCGTATCTAGAGAGCTTGACATTTTGTGTGTGAAAGGTTATTCGTGTTTAAACGTGTTTCAGACGTGTTTAAACTGGATGGAGCGTGCGCTTTGGTTGATATGACATGATCTTCAATGCGCAATGGCACTACTGCGCATTTTACGAGCAGTAGTTAATCAGGAAACGATTAACGATCACACCGAAATTTCTGTGTGTGAATGATGTCGTATGTTCAGGTGATTAGTTTAAACACGTTTATACTAATCATGTTTATAGAATTTTAGCTGTGTGTGAAAAGGCTGCAAGAGACAGGAAAGAGAGAGAGCCAGTGAAGGAGAGAGATCTAAAACAGATAAATAACGGTAGAGAAAGACAGAATGAAAGAAAAGAAATAAACACCATGCAGACATAGAAAACGAAAGATAAATTGGGAGGGGGGGGGGGGGGGGGGGGGAGGTAAGGCCTCCCGGAACAAAGGGAGGCAAGTTAATGAATTTCAAAATGTCATGCCCCTATGGATACCTAAAGGTTTCAAGTAAATGAGGATGTACTGTTATTAGTTTTTCCTACACGGCAGCCACATTTATGCTTTATGTACATGGGTACATTGCATGCAT